>ONZA01013444.1:9104-19794 GCA_900322205.1 Kewa caespitosa | reverse complement strand
GAAACATATTTGAATTGATAAGGATGACTGATATCTTACCTTATAATCAAATCAAAGACAATAAGTGACAAGGGAATGGCATTGCACACTTGTCTAAAGGACAAGTGGGAGATTGAACGAATATGTCCTTCAGTCAAGGTGCAAGTGACTTGGGACAAATAATTGAGATAGTGATTCTATTGACTTAGATGTGTAGTTAGATTTCTCTCACAACCTTTTGGATCAATGGACATTTAGCTCAAATGCTAAGTGCAATTGATTCTGAAGGATCCCACAAAAGTAGATTGATAACGTCACAAGTGTAGTGCAATAGGTTGGTCAAAGGGACGGTTCCTTGGGACCCAAGATGAAATGGAGGAAGGTAGAGAGAGCGGCTCCTTCTGTTGTGTTATGGACTTTTGGGCAACGCCTAAAGAGGCGCATAGCACCTGGCCCTTAGGGTCTTATTCCTTTTACCTATAAAAGGGATTATCCCTCCCGTATTAGGTTTAGACCTTTGCCTCTTAACTTAATTTATTAATCAGGAGAGTTGGGATAAACGTTGCATCAAACCCTAACCCTAAAGTGAGTTCATTCGAACCAAGGAGAAGAACCAAAAGGAACAGATCCTTTGTAATTCCAATCTAGCTATCGCCTCGGATTGATCTACGTGTATGAATTTAGAGGAGCAACACTTGGGGCTCATTGGAGGTCATATTTATGAGGAGATTAAGAGAAATACGTGGCCTAGAAAATCTGGTTTATAACATACTAGGGAAGGCGCGCATTGAGAGTTAAAGCATATGTGAACTAGAGTACATATAATGATCTTTTTCTATGTGTTCCGCTTTTATAGGATTAAATCATATATTACATAGAACCCACCAATTGATCCTTGTTTGTTGTTTCTTTTTTTTTTTTTCTTTTTTTTTTCTTTGTAGATTTGGCTCTTGGAACACTTATGCTTGGTAAGAAAGCCAAATTCTCTTCTTGCCTATTCACCTAACAAATTTCTGTCCCATCAATGCCTTTACGAGGAGATGACTCTCGGCGAATGGCTCATTTATTTTTGAGGGAACCTTACCATTCGTTGGCATGTCCCGTGTCGAGGAGAATCCCCGCAGTCGTGTCATTAGTCTTACCCAACTATTGATGTTTTATCCCTCTCTGGTTATGCGTCCATATGGTTTAGCTCAAAGGATCCCTACGCAAGATACTGATTCCCAAACGAACTTAAAGTTGAGTGGTTGGAAACTAGAGGTTTGGGGGGATTATCGAAAGGAGCGCCCACGTTAGGTAGTGCCCCATAAGACCTTTTCGCCATACCTGACGGGTCACTACCTTGCGTGGATGATCTCCCGGGATTCTAACAAGCAAAAGGAGTCAACGGAGAACAAAAAGCAAGAGTTCAAGAGGTCAGCGAAACCCCCAAGACAACCAAAGAAGAAGCCTTCTCCACCATCGAAGAAGAAAGCTAATGCCAAGCCCTCAATTCCGAAGGTTTGTTCCACGGAGGAAGCGCATCCCAAAACGAGGAAGACACATCCCAAAAGGAGGAAGACGCATCTAATATGGCATCATAAAGATGACGCAAGCACAAGTGCAGCTATCCCCAAAGATTGTCACATTCCCACGGAGAAGGAGGAATGAAGTGCATAAGTCCTTAGTTTTAGGATTTCCTTTGATGTATTTTTTTTTTTGCTAATTCCCACTTAGAAATTCTTTTGTCAACATGAAATCATTGTAATCTTGAACTTTATTATGAATCAAATTGATCTTTCATCATCTTTGTTTGTTACTAAATCAGTTTGCATCAATTTCCTTTCACATCCTTTCTTTTATTTTTTATTTTTTCTGTTTTTGAACCAGAATGAACTAGAATGCATTCTGTTTTGGAACGTGTAGGTTGGTCTCCAGTGAATTTCAAATATTTTGCTGGAGATCTAGCGAATATATGATTATTCGCTAGGGACTGTTCATATTCGCTGGGTTTGAGCCCGGATTGTTCTCCTTGTTTTTTTTTTCTTTTGCATCTATGCATTTTCGAAAATAAGAGAATGTCTTTTTCTGAAATGCCGATTCCTTTAAGGTTCAAAATATTCTTGAAGCCTTATTATATATATTTTTTTGCTCTATTATTATTTTTTATTTAAGTTGATCAACTTTCTTTTACAAATTTTGAAAAGAGAATGTCTTTCCCAAAAATTATATATTTATAATTGGTTCAAATCATATTGGGATAACTTGAAGGCTCATAACATGATCATAGCCCATCAGTTTATACAATGGGCATAGCCCAAGGCATAGTGAACACTTGGAGGTTGTACTATGGACACAGTCCAAAGCATAGTGAACACTTGAAATTCTTGTGCAATGGGCATAGTTTAGAGCATAGTGCATTCTGCCAACATTCCATGTATTTCATTGAGAGATAAGTGTTTATAATTTTTTATTTGAAATAAACCAGGCTCGTGTGGGGCTACCTATGTCTCCGTATGGGAATCAGGCCGATCGTAGTTCTTGTAAAGCGATTTGATGGTGATTTTTTTTTTTTTTTTGTAAAAAAAATGGGTTGGGCTCTTGTTGGGTTACCTATGTATTTGAATGGGAATCAGGCAGATCGTAGTTCGTAAAGATAAAAGATTTTGTGTTATTTATTTTTTTGTTTACCTAATATCATCATGGATGATATAGGGGCGTTATGATTTAGACTTGGGAACTAATGCGTAAAATTTCTCCAATTGGTCTAGATTTTTAATTGTGCAAACTCTAATCCATCTGGATCCATGTGTTGGATCACACCGCCAGAATGTATCTTCTTAGTAATGTATGGTCTCGACATTATGGCTAAATTTACCACATGGGTTTCGTATGGGTGCTCGATTTTCTTTGAAAACCAAGTCTCCCTCTTTTAACAGATGTGGTTGCACCTTCTTATTGAAAGCGCGAGCCGCTCTTCTTTGGTACATTTGAACGTTGTGTAAGGAATTTTGGCGCCTTTCATTTAATAAGACTAGATGTTCATATCTTTCTCTTACCAAGTCAGTCTCGAGAAGTTCTCTTTCTAACACGATCCTAAGATAAGGTATCTCAACCTCAATGGGAAGAACTGCCTCCATCAGTTTCGGACCTTTCATTGGAAGTTAGAGTTAGACCACTTTTAACATCTTGAGGTTTATCGTTAGTTCCCAAGTTTGTTGTTTTGGTTTCTTCAATTCGAGCATGGTTTTCATGACTAAATTATCGTCAGCGGATTCATTTGTGACAAAACAATCCAAAGAGTAAGCAGAACCAGAGTTCACTTTATTGATATCATCAAAGAGTACATCGATTGAAGGATCATACACTTTCGGAATGGGGGAGTCTAATTTCCCAATCCTTGCAGAAGGGGAATATCCTACACTAGAATTCGAATCGAAATCGCTAGAATTAGACAGAGAATCACTAGACTCAAACATGGGACCCTCTCCTATGGTGACACTAAACTTGCAAGTGCGGTGCCATCCCTCGAGTACTCCGGTGGCCACTACAATCAACTGTGAGGGGTCGAATCCTTGATCTTGGATGGCAAGTACTACAACGTCGTCTTCTCGCGCTCAAGTCTTCTCTTGCCCAAATAGGAGTCCCAATGCATTGTGAGTTAAGGGTTGAGCACAATCAAGAGGTAGCCATTCTGGGGATCTAGAAATTTCATCATCTAGAAGGTTGCAATCCTCGAAAATTTTGAATCATGGGATTAGCTTGCCTTTTTCACTCAAGTAGTAAGGTTCAGGAAATCCATAATAAGGAAAGTTGTCACCTTCACGAACGAATTGTCTGTTCAAGGTGTGGGGATAAGTGAGCTTAGACCTATCAAAGGGAATGCCTTCTTTTATGTCCCTTTTTCTTTTTTCTTCCTTCGACATAGATTCTTTTATTTCATGTATCGAGGGAGCATAGCCTAGGCCGAATGAGTGGTTCGTGGTTTGTGCCCATCGAAAATGAGCTCGAACCCTGGGCGTTTTTTTCCTAAACCCATCCCGGGCATGTAGCCCTTCTTTCATATGATGGCGTTGATGTGTAGATGGGAGTAACGATCAAAGTAAAATGGAACTTAATCTTCCTCTATAGCATTAATTTTGGTATTGAAACCCCAAAAGTCTTCATCTTCTTCTCCATGATCAATTTTTAAGACGCGGGTCTTGGATAAGGTGACCTTCATTTGGTCGGCCTCAATCATAAGGACCTCTCCCTCCACGACTATTTTGACTTTTTGGTGAAGGGTTGATGGGACGACATTGATACTATGGAGCCAAGGTCGTCTTAAATAATAGGTTAAAGATGGAGGGTATGCCGATGACCGAAAAGGTGACCCATTGTTCTATGGCACTAGCAG
Organism: Kewa caespitosa; assembly: GCA_900322205.1. NCBI lineage: Eukaryota > Viridiplantae > Streptophyta > Magnoliopsida > Caryophyllales > Kewaceae > Kewa > Kewa caespitosa. Next base: position 15,440 of record ONZA01013444.1, on the reverse strand, counting down.
TTACAATGATGCTAATGGTTACCGTAGGTTCTTAAGCCTGGCAATGTTTGTGCGAGGTGGTACTGCAGACCTAAACGTTTTGTAGTTCTTATTGGACAACATTTACAGTGGACCCATTGTCGATGAGTGCCATAGGTACATGGTGTTGGTCACATGTTCATGTAAGGTACCATGCCTTGTTATGATTTCAACCTTCTTTGGGGAGGTCTTGATTTAAAAATGTGATTGTGGTGGGCGATCTTTCCTCCGTAAGGAAGCTCACGAGCTCCTCGGGAGACGTGTCAGAAGAGACATTGAATTTAGTGAGTGCGGCAAGCAGTGCTTGCCTATGCTCCAGAGATGAAGCTAGAAGTTTCCAGATCATAACATCGGTCTTCATACTTTGTAATTAGTTTAATAAGGGGTTATCAAGTGGTTCGTGTGCCACTACTTCTTTTCCCTTATCGGTTTGCTTTTCTTTCGTCTGGGTGGACCACCATTTTGCCCGTAATGTCTTCCTAACCTAGTAATGGGATTGACTTCACCTTCCCATATTTCGTGTTCGGATAGCCAGGAGTCGTCGTAAATTTCATCACATTTTAAGGATGATTCATTCAGTATCGATTCCATAAAACCAATTTGATGAGGGTCCATCTAAGGACATGGGGAAGATGTGGGGGAACAACCCCTCATCTATACGTTTCAGAGTAAGGCTAGTGGTAAATGCCCTTAGATGGGTCCTAGGGTTATCAGTGCTTATGAACTTAGGTAGGTCAGACAGAAAGGTCTTATTGGGTAGGGTGTCCATTAGATTAGGGGTAATCCCCTCAACATCATGGTATTCGTTGAACAACTTGTGCTGTTTGAGGACAGACTCCAACAATTTCAGATCTCCCTTTATTTGGTTGACTTCCTCGACTTTCTTGGTCTCAATTTGGGCTATCATTTCAGTCAGGCTCATGATGAGTCGGGCAGGTAGGTTGGGCTATTTCAAACGTTAGTTGTTGTTCAACTGAACGAGGTGACTTTGATTCTGGAGATGAGGATGGTCGTAGCGGAGTTGAAGCTGGAGGTGGTGCAGATGATCTTCGACATAGCCTATTTCCTTCACTACGTACCCAACGAACTTGACTTTCCCTAGAGTTCATTCAGAAACTAATTAGAGGGGATAAAAAAAGTCCAAAAGGAAGAGACCTAAACTTCTAAAGGAATGGACATGGGCTTGAAGCCCCCTACATTGCAACATATTTACACAAACGTCAAGCACACAAATGCCAAATGCTCCCTATTCAAACACCTAAGGGTTAATTATGGGTTGCTTAATGCGCGTACGCATGATCTATATGGATGAATGATGCATAATTGAACCAAATTATTTGACGTTTTACTTCCTAAATCACTTTCGAGTTTCACGCTCTAAAGCATATCCCCAGCGGAGTCGCCACTGTAGGGGCCACAACCCTCTCGCGGGAATAATGGAGAAGAAGGAGCGCATCCCCTACGGAACTGGTGCGTGTTTTGGGGGATATATCACTTGTTCTTTTTGAATGCTAAAGTGGCACAATCGGGGTGTTTTTAGAGTCGCCACTTTATTTTAGGGAAAACAAAGTTACCATTCTTTTGATTCCTTAATCTTACAACCAAAGCCTAAGTTCAGGGGCGATGGTACAAATTGGATGTGGAATGCATCCAATTCACTCGTTTTACAACGGCCACTAGTGAATTTAGGAATTTACCTAAACTAGTTTGGTTCCATTCATAGCATTTTTAACCTAATTGTTGATCTAAGTCATTTATCATTCATTTTATTTAGGTTGTCACTTTTCATATATGTATCAATTTTTAGTCCGTAATCATGAGTAAAAATAAAGAAAATTATATCCAACGAAGGAGAAGTTACCGTATGGGTAGCAAAGGTCAAATAAAAAGAATAATGGAATAAAATAAATATGTAAGTCATCAACCCTAAAAAGTAATAATGAAATTATTATTTTTTAGGGTTTGGTGACTTAAAGAATAAAAAAATTGCGAATAGAAAAAAGAAAAAGAAAATGCGAAAAGAGAAAAAAAAGGCCAATGCCGAAAAAAAAAAAAAGAAACAAAATGAAATAAAAAAAATAAAATCTCAAAAAAAAAAGCAAGATAAAAAATGAAATACATAAAAAAAAAAAAAGGAATCCTCTAAGAAAAAAAATATAGAAGAGAAATAAAAAGTTATTTATTAGAGAAAATAACATTGAAATTGTTATATCTCTAACTTCATGACATAAAGAAGAAAACATAATATATAAACATAATAAAATAACAAATAAAGAGGCAAATAAAAATGTGAGTCAAGAATTAAATAAACTAATATTGAAATTATTATTTTTTCTAATTCCACGACATAAAGAGGGAAAATAAAGTAAAATAAAAGAAAGGAAAATAAGGAAAATAACGAAACCCCTCACAAGACGATCATCGAGGTTTAGGACCCTTGGGAGCCTACCTTAGGTCAGGATTATCTAGGAACTTTCTAGCTCACAAAATTTTGTGGTTTTGGATGTGTTTTGCTTTTTGCAATGGGTGATTTTTTAGTGGTTTTGAAATGTGGAAAGATATGAGAAAATATGAGTAGAATGCTTGAAGTATTTGAGAGTAGAGTTTTTGGCTGAATTATGAGTGTTTATTGTACGCTTTCTGCATGGGGTATATATAGGAGAGGCTTCCCCAGGGTCCAGCGAATATCACTAAATTTGCTGGGCAACATAGAGAATAAGAAAAAATTCATTTGGCCCTAAGCGAATATGAATATATTCGCCGGAAACTAAAGCGAAACTTGGATGAAACGGTCAGGACAACTGAACAGACAGTTCCTCTACGACCCAACGAATATGCGTATATTCGCAGGGTTTGAGGCGATTATTCCCATTTTTGCTGTGAGTGCAGCGATTATGGGTATATTCGCTGTCCTTTGAACTTCCTTGCGCATTAAGCTGTGGCTTTCCTTGGCGCGGAAGGTTGAAGGAAGCTTTTGGAAGTCTTTAGGGTGTTGTGAATTGACGATTTTGCCGTTGGACTTCGTTTGACTTCAGATTTTATCGGTTTGCATGCTAAAAATTTAAGAAAAGTTCCCTAAGCTAGTTATCATCATCTGGTCTCAAGGGTGACACTATTTTTGGTGTCAACACCTGGGGCACGTAACTTGAGTGATGGCATGGGCCAAGTGACCCAATGCCTTTTTGGCCTAAGTAAGAGAATGTGCACGTGTCCGCCTCCCATTACATGAATGTAAACCTAGTACTACCTGGAAGCAGGCATATAAAAGGAGACACGAACACATTCGTAAAGGTGATGGACAATTATTTTTTTTTGACAACGCTCAAATCCTAATTATTCTCTATTAAGGGGCAAAGTTTGAGTTCTCTTCACGATTTCTATTTGTTAATTGGATAACCATTAGTCAAGGGTATCATTCTCAAATTCACCTGTTGACTTAAGCATCGAAAGACCGTTCCCTAGACCATGCCGAGGCAATTCACGTGCTATATTTTGCAGATACCTTCGTACCGATAAACCAATTTCATGCTTGTCTCATTCTAGTGCAATACAGGCTCTTCAACCATTTGAGTATTCAAGGGTCCACTCTCACCCAAAAACACCCATAATATTTAATCCGTCTATGGGGAGTATCTAGCTTGAGTTGCATGAGATTGAGAAGCGACAAGCCCCTAGAAACACCATCACCACAATCAAGAGTCATATTCGGACACCTCGGTGGGACGCCAATAGCCGGCTTTGACCCCCATCACCCAGACAGAGCTAGCCATGATGCAAGGCAACATCCTAGGGTAAATGCAAAAAATGAGCATCTCCCTTCAAGAAAATATCTTGCGCCACGTCAAGATGTATCAAGGAAACGACAAAGGAACATCCAAGAAAGAATCCGAAGTTGAAGTACTGAACTCAATAGAAAGAGAAGTCTCACAGGTAAGAACTACATAAGTTACGAACTCACACATTTAAACTTTAGTGGGTCGGGATCGTCATCCCATCAAAAGAGTAAACCCAAACTCTCCTACCTAAGCATGAGGAATGAGAGCCTTGGGACATGAAGGCTAGAATCTTCGACAAAGAAGCAGTAGTGACTTACGTCACCAGTTATGGAGAATGGAGGCACTCCAGAGGGAGAAGACCACAATAGAAGAAGCTGAGAGGAAGAAATACGTTCATGAGATGACCCGACTCAAGGAAGCAGGGAGAAAATAACATCGAAGGCGGCCAATAAGGTATTGCTTCCTCTAAGAGACTATGACTACATATCACTGAACATCTCTGGGCTGGGGATAAACCTAGACCTTGCCATGAAGGTTCCCCTTAGCAAAGAAATCATGGCCTACCCTATCAACCTCAACGCCCTAATTGGGAAGATAAAAAAATAATATGATGGAACCACATCAGCGAGGGAGCACCTGATGGCGTACGATGTCGACCTTCACGGAACCACGAGCGCAAAAATAGTAATTAGGAACCACGTCATCAACTTTCGGCCTGAAAATAGTGTTCATAACTTCAACGAGCTATGTCACATCTTCACATAAAACTTCATGACCTGGGAGAAGATGGAGAAATGCTCCAAATATCTATTCAACATTGTCCAGGAAAGAAAATAATCCATGAAAGACTATGACAAATGCTTCAACAATAAGTGCTTGGAAATAATGAACCTCAACCCAACCATAGCTTGCATAGCCTACATTAAAAGGATCATCAAAGGTAGCTAGATTTAAGGGATTTTGAGCACATAAAGCTGCAAAAGAAGAAGCTCACTCAACCCTTCGTCCAAGCCTACTCGTCTAAACTCTTCACAACATGGGAGAGGTCATAAAGAGATATGGTAAAAAGAACCACGATAGTAAGTCCTTCCAGCCCTAGAAAACGAGAATAAGAAACTTAAAGCCCTTAATGTGGAGATTCCACAATTCAAGAAGAAAGGCTTAGGATAAGGTGCAAGGTTCAAAGGAAGGGGGAAGTTCGACAAAAAAACCCATGAGAGCCCCGCGGTAAATAGGATATTGAATTGCAACCACAAAGCTGTGTTTGCAAAAATTAACCCCAAATTGCTGCCTGGCCCAACACTGATGACGGAAGGAAGCATCAAAAGTTATTTCTTCAGCCACCACAAGGAAAAATAGACAACACGAAGTACTGTTGCAATTGGCAAGCTACCTGGGGAAGCTCGCGGAAGAGAGGAATCTTGAGTATATCCTAAAAGACAAAGAAACTACCATCATTCCAGCAAGCCAGGAGGTAGTGGAGCCCTCAGGGTCCTTTTCAGATTCTTATAAAGTAGCCGTCATCTCACGTGAAGTGGCCGGAGCTGGTCTCACCAACAAAGCAAGGAAAGCTCATCTCAAGTACCTCGACCACATTATGTTTGTCAAGGAAGCCCCAAAATTAAGGAATCTCATTACCTTTGATGATTCTGACATGAGACGCTTGCAGTCTCCTAATGACGACCCACTTGTAATAGAGATGAAGATTAAGACCACCCTCATGAAGAGGGTCCTCGTAGGCATAGGGAGATTGGAGATGTCATTTGTTTCGGGTATTTTTGGGTGACAGGGTGGACCCTTGAAATTCAAAGGGTTGAAGAGCTTTGGACGCGTGAGAATTGAGAAATTCCGAGGTGTTTCTGAGGTGATCCAAGGTGACCTCCAAAACATAAGCTCATGAACTGCCCCTGGCGTGGTCTGGGGATCGGTTCTCCGATGCCTAAGTTAGTTCAAGGTATCTGATGGGAGTTCGGCCATGAGAAAGGCCGAGGGGAAAATAGAAAGTGTGAACTCGCACTTTAGAATTAAACACTTCGGGAAGTTAATGTCGAGAGCAAAGTGCAGTAAATACATATTTAATGAATAAATATTGTGTACCTTCTTAGGAGGCGTCATGGGTCCTTTTCTAGGATTTGATTCCCCCAACCCCCATAAGGGTTTAGGGCCTACTAGAGGAATGGCGGCGCCTCCTTTGGCCGGCTAAGCCTTGGGCACACGTGGGCCCAAGCGCCCAATTCTACTTTTGGAGATACCCGCATCTGGTGAGTACATTGGGAAAGGTTCTATGAGCTTACTATCCTTAATGTGGAGGGTCAGGGTCCTCGACACATATGCCTTGGGAAAATTGAGCTCCTTGGAGCATCTTTCAAAGGGAGGTACATTCCCTAATTGCCCCTGGCAAAGGCATATAACGCTTACTGACGACCGTTAGCGTTATAAGCGTATTTCTTTTTCAATTGGTCAAGAAATTGAAAAAATATTTTCAAATTGGATCATGTTCTGGCCATATATAACCAATTTTGATAATTTTAATCAGAATCGC
>ONZA01013441.1:5413-17074 GCA_900322205.1 Kewa caespitosa | reverse complement strand
AAAAAAAAAAAAAAAAAAAAAAAAAAAAAAAAAAAAAAAAATCAATTAGCGAAGGGTTTACGGCAAAGGTGTTTGTTACGGTGGATGGTGGTTGGTAGTTTCAGGCGACAGCGGTTGGTGGTTTCAGGTGAAGTAAGGTTGGTGGTTTCAGGCGATCGTTACGATTATCGGTAAACGCAAGGCTAGACAATGCTGGTCTCAGAGAAAACTGGACCGCCAGTGAGGGTGGTGACCCTGATGCTAGTGGTGACCGCCGGCGGATTGGTGTAGGCTACCTACATTGGTTGTGTCTGTAAGGGATGGTGATGGATTCTGAAATGTTTAAGAGCAGGGGCAAAATTGGTATTAAAAAATGAATGGTTGAGATTAAATTTGAATGAAGGACTGAGATGTTAATAAGGTGATTGGGTCACATAGTTTTGCCCCAATTGGGTCTTGTAAGTAGAAGGGCAATATATATACTACCCGATTCATTTTTTAACATAAAAATCATCACTTATTTGACAGCAATATACGTATTTTTTTCGGTGGAATCATAGTATATTTTCTATAGGTAAGAGTTGTGTATCAGATGTCTGATACTCCTGTTAGGGTTAANNCTTTATTATTATTATTATTGTTGTTGTTGTTGCTGTTGTTGTTGTTGATTTTTCTAATCATAAATATCACTTTGATGGATTACTTAAAAATTTAAAAAACTCATGCATCGCACTAGGGTTTAAGCTTGCAAAGGGAAAGGAGGTGAGAACTCATAAAAGGAAAGGAAGCTAAATAAAACCAAAAACAAAAGGTTGATCTTGCTAGGATTCGAACTCGAACGGCTATAGCAAGGAAAATGGACGCACTAACAAGATGCCAGTTATCACTGTGCCAAGCATGTTTTACTAATTTAAGTTTGGTTGAAACATACATAAAAAGACAGCAGTTTTACAAATTTCGAACTTTTTCTTTTTTTTTAATAGAAAATGGGGGGACAACTGTGCCCCAATATCCCCTCACAGATCCTCTCATGGATTACAGTACTTACAAAAAAGCTACATGTTTTGGTAAAAATTCACCAAAGTCGTACTCAAGAAATTATGTGGGTTAACTAGCATAATTCCTTAGCTTAATTCAGAAGTGTGCTCGTAGAGAATGACAAATAAGTAGAAAACAAAGGTTGACACATGATGTTTTTACGAGGAAAACCTTAAAAAGGGGGAAAACCTTGGTTGGAATCTGCCTCCAATAGGTAAATGATCCACTAATGTGTATTGTGTGTTTACAATAGACATAGGTACGTATTCAGAACGAGTGAATATAACAAATGCTATAGAATACAAAAGAATTATGATGGAGAGAGTAGAAATGAGTCAAGTAGTTGTGAGTAAAAGCAGTGTATCTGCTGAGACCTCATTCCTTTCTATTTATAGTCTTGGATCTCTTCCAAGTAGTCGTTAACATGCGCTTGAACGTTCCCCAATTTCTCCTACTGACCCCCATGATTCTCGGGCCCACTTTCCAGTTTAGAGGAACTAATTTGATCAGCCTCTCACCATTCTTCAGCCATTATTCTTCTTATCCTATCACTTTATCAATTCGAATTTACTTGCAACACTCCTCCCAACCGAAAACTATGCCACGTTTTCTATAAAAGAGGTTGACTTATTCCATGTTTGTTATTAGCTCGCTGACATCATCCTGGGGAGGATCCCAACTTTGTCATGCTGAGCTTTGCAAGTATACGTGAAAAATTCTAGTACCAACAGTTGTGCCCAAGTTTTGTAATTTGAATAATTGCAAAACTCTTCCACTTGATCCTCAATTGCCGTGCAGCGATGAGTCATTAAATTCCTGGACTCTACACGTTATCATTCAGTCATCAAATCATATAAATGCCCAACAACATCTCTCACTTTTCACTTTACCAAAATTCAAATTCAACTTCCTTTTCTCTCTCTTCAAACTCTTTCTTCACCGGTGAGGACAGAGGTCTTCAATTGCTCACGAGTTTCATCAGGTATCTTCAATCTCTCTCGAGTTTTTGCTAATTGTTGTCATAGTTTTTGCAATTGGCAAGAAATTTGAAGCATGTAAAACTGAAAACAACAACAAGGGAAACCCTAGAACGCATAGGTGTGGTGGCATTGAGTTTAATGAAACAGGCATGTTGGATAATACTGGCGTCCCTAACGAGCTTGCTTTTAGTTACATTAAAACTTTGCATGACTCTGGAATTCTTCCTGAAACCTGCAAAATCATAATTCAAACTCACCAAGTGTGGGTGGACTGAAATTCCCCAGGATGGTTTGGAATTTTTGTTTACCCATTCGAGCATGGTTTAAAATTCCCCTTTCCTGAATTCGTCAAGCAATTTTTTTGAAACATTTCTCCTGTTTCCAGCTCAGTTAGTCCCTAGGGTTTGGAGATTATTGCTGAGTACCAAAACTTTTTGTAAGAGGCACAATTTAGAGCTAGACATACAAGACATTTTCTAAGTCTACCAGATGAAAGGAAGTGGGCATAATCAGTACCAAGTTAAGGTGAAAGAGGGGTCAAAGCATTTAATTCCGAGTTTAAGTGACGTTAATGATCGATCATGGAAGGAGCTTACTTGTTTATCAACAAAGAATCCTTGGGTGAGGAGGCAAGCTGTATACCTGACGAGTGGTTCAAAGGAGGTAATTTGTCTTTTTGAGCTCGTCCCTTACTTCATTTTCTTACATTGGCTATCTTGCATATCTACCAACAAAGACGTTTACTAAGGGACAGGCTGAATAGGACCGTATCGCTGAATTTCTGAGCATCCCGAAGGAGGAGAGAATATTCCTGGCCTTCCTCTTTGAAGAGTTCGAGCTTCCTAAGTCAACAGGATAAAAGCGGGCTATTGAGAAGGGTACTTCCGAAAGCACAAATATGTCAACCAATAAGTTACCACCTTGACTTTTCATTCTACTGCTTTGTCATTCTGGGATTTTATTTCTCACTCATTTGCTATGCTCAGGTTCTAGGGCACGAGGTCTTCTTTGAGGAGCATGAACATTGGTCATCAACTTAAGCAGGTGAAAGTTGAAGGTCTTGACGTTGTTGGTAGCAAGGCTGCCGTCAAGAGATGTGTTTTGGGTGTTGCTCCCAAGGCTGCCAAGCTTGCAAAGAAGGATTCCAAGGATGTAATGATCCTTGGCGGAACCTCGGCTAACGTCTCTGAGAATTTGGAGTCTTTCCGATTGGGCAGCTATGAAAAACTCTATGAGAGTCGTCTAGCTGGTGAGGCCGTGGTTGATACACCTTCTCTTGCACTGTAGGTATTGAAATCGTCATTTTTATCATGTTAGTCCTTGCATTTATCCTAATGTTTTAATTTCGTTTTTGTAGACTTTGCAAGCTAATTTGGTCGGGGTGAAGAAGATAAGGATGCTGAAGTTCGAGGTCGCTTCTCTCCGGGGCGTCAAGGAGGCTATTGAGTAGAAGCAGAGGAGGACCGTGGATGAACTGGTGGAAGAGAAGAAATCCTGCCAGATCTCTATTGCTGCTAAAGATCTTCAGCTTACAGACAAAAGGCTAAGATGCTAGGTTGAAGAGTGAGATGGCAGACAATACTGTCTTCTTCGGCATGAAAGGTCGTATAGAGGCCATGCAGGAGTATGCGAGGAAAGAGCACAAGAGATGGGACTACGTTGCCTCCTGGGAGTACCTCAACAAAACGTTCCCTGTAAAAGAGGACGAGGTGCGCCCATCTGATGACGAGGTCAGAGCCGCAACTAAAATAACTATTGTCCATCTTGCTGGGGAGGAGGTCGTATCGGCTGGTCGTGCTGAAGAGATCTCAGCTTCAGGTCTTCAGAGCGACGTTCAAGCTCCTTCGGACTCAATTTTGCCAGCTTCAGTCTCTTTGTAGCTCAAAATGAAACTCAAGTTTGATTAGTTTCCACCCAACGATGGTTTGAATATTTTAGTTTCTATAACATTTTGAGGATGACATGTCATCCTGGTACATTTCTTGAGATGTAAACAATTTTAACTTCGTCCAAGGGGGCGAAGGTTTATTTTTCATAGACTATGTTGACCTTATCCGTGGGGGCAAGGGTTTATCTTATAAATGTTTGTGATTTTCTTATGCAAAGTATGTTTGCAGGTCTTTAGGAATGTCGGCATGCCTCAACATGTCTTGCGTATCGTTGTGCGCGCTTACTTATGTGAATGTGGGCGTATTAGTTAGGTTTAGCCCCTTGGGTTGTGGTTCTGTTACAACCCTGGTAGGCATTTTTGTATAATACCTCGTGCGTTCGAATTTCATCTTGTGAAATCTGCAGAATTCAGTACATAGTGTCCCTGCGAGATTGGCCAATTAGGGCAACTGAGGTCTGTACTATTTTTGTCTTGAATCATGCTTTGAGGTTACTTATACTCTCATTGTCCCCATATCTTGGGGTTTGGTTGTTTATCTGTGAACGACTAGGTCTGCAAGACAAAAGCTGGTTAGGGTGGTCGTTGGTCATTCGGAATGAGTGTTATTGAGAAGTACAATAAACAATAAATCTAAGCAAAATAACTGACTTTCCATCTAAAGTCATCAGCTTGTATGCTCCCGTACCTATGACTGATTCTACAAGATATGGACCTTTCCAGGTTGGGGCTAGTTTTCCTGCTCATGTTCCTTTGTGTTCTGGAATACCTTTGTCATGACCATGTCCCCCACTTTGAAGGTTCTGATCTTGACATTTTTTATTGTAGCTTCTGGCCACAGCTTGTTGATAAGCTGCCATCCTTATGCTTGCCGCCTCTCTGAGCTCGTCTATAGTATCTAAACTTGCTGCAAGCTCAGACTTGTTAGTTTCTAGTGTAAGTAAACCATACCTTTGAGTGGAGACAGAGATTCCAGCAGATATCACCGCTTCACAGCCAAAGGCCAATGAGAATGGAGTCTGCCCTGTTGAGGTTTTTACTACGTTCTATCTGCCCATAGCACTAGAGGTAGCTCGTTAGCCCATCTTTCTGTTTATCCTTTAGTCTTTTCTTCAGGTTATTGATGATGATCTTATTACTTGATTCTTCTTGACTGTCAGCTTGAGGATGTCTAGGTGCTGAAGTGTGTAGTTCTATGTTCCATTGGACGCAAAACAACTTTGTTTTGTTACTTATAAAGTGTGATCCATTGTCGCAAACGATCACGGGTATGCCAAACCAGCAGATTCATCACGTTTTATGAAATAAATTTCTTTTTTATCCCTTACTTGACTGTATGCTTCTACCTCGATCCATTTGGAGAAGTTGTCAGTCATTGCAAGCAAAAACACTCTCTGTCCTGAAGCTTATGGTATTTTTCCAACAATGTTCATTCCCCACTTCATGAACGGTCCAGGAGTTAAGAATGAATGTAGTGGCTTTGGTGGTTGATGAATTTTCGGGGCATGTCTTTGACATGCATCACACTTCTTGGCGTACTCGATTGTGTCTTTCCTCATCGTCGGCCAGAAGTAGCCCATTCTTAGCGCTTTGTTTGACAAACTGCATCCAGCAACATGGTTTCCGTAGTGTCCTACATGTGTTCGATGTACTTCCTTTACGCTTTGTTTTCCCCCCTCCATCGACTTCATAGATTCTTCCTGAAACACTTTTTAAATACAAAGGTTCCGTCTCTTCTCGTGAAACCCGAAAATGGTTTGAGCTCTCTGTTGTGCTCTTGAACAGATTCAAGTCGGTTCAATGAGGGCGACCACGAAAGTCACCGCTCGGCTTCAGGAAGTTTTCTTGTTTTAATCAGGCCCTCGTCCCCCAACCAACTAAGGGCAAGCACTTACTCGTAAAAAAATGAAAAGCAGCGACGCCGAGCAGCTAAGTTTGTATGGAAGAACTGCTGCGCCGCGGCAATTCATTTTCAATTAGGACTTGCTCTAGCCTCTTTAGGGCCTCTTAGGATGCCATCCCGCAGGGGTACGACAGGTCGCCCGATCGTATTTTGCCTGAGATGCAAGAAAAGGGATGTTATGCTCATTACTAAACTTGTTGAAGAGATGAAATATAACCAAGGTATATCTTTTTGTCCCATTTCCTCGCTGACCCATCATGAAAAAGGTGCGTTCCTCAGCCCTTCCTTCTTTCTTTTACCAGCTCATGAATGCATGTTCCTATGGCTGAGAAGCCTTAAGCTCCTCCCTCCTTACTCACCTCTCTCTAGAAAAAGGACAAAAGTCATGAGTTAAAGAAGGATGCATAGCAAGAGCGCATGGGCTCGTTGCGCACTTGTCTATTCCGAAGAGGCTTATTTGTCTTATAGTTTAGGTGTCACCCCATCCTGACTCTAGCTAGCATAATTGAAACGGTGTCGCTTTGATGTCTCTTCATCTGCAAAGGATTCTTGATGGCGTTATTGAAAGAGCTCCTGCTAGATCGATACACAAGCCATGGCTCTACTTGGAAACGGAGAGGATCCAAACTAGGCTACCATCTTTCCTCTATTATGAAAGTTTCACAATCGTTATCTTCTTCTTTGAACTCAACGATGATCAGTCCACTTGCTTGAAGCTCTCAAACTATTCTTGCGCAAACCCTAGGTTGCAGCACGTCCGTTCGTTAACTCCGGAATTCGGCCTCCCTCAAATGGCAAATGGATGGATCTAGGATTAGTTATAGAACCGAGAAGAAAGGGTCTTAATCCGTATGGAACCGGCACTTTCAATTTACAGAAGCGAATCTCGGACCTATGAATGGGTGTATTCCCATCTGATCCGTAGTTGATAATCAAGGTCCAAGAGAAATGCTATCCCCACTCGGACCAAGACATAACTTTGACTTAAGGAAGTCATTTATTTCTTTATGGGGTGGCTTGTTTTGGTTTTGGTGTCTCAAGCGCACTGGGGGACCAAGCAGGGCCGATGAACAGTGAATTGGCAAAGCTCTTGGCATTGCTTTTAACCTTTTCTTTCTTATGACTTCCTCAGAAACTAAGCTTGAGCGCTAGCTGCGCCCCAATAAAAAAAATATTCTTGTGATAGGCCCTGTTCCATAATTCCTACGGGGTGGAGATGATGGGGTCGGTACATGGATTGTAACGTTTAGTAATGTCACCGCCAACCTGGATAAAAGAAGCCATTAACACAGCTGTCCCTATGCATAGTGTATGGACCTTTGACGCGCAACAGTTGACTGGACATCTAGGGGTAAAGCACTAATTCGGTGCGGGCCGCGAGAGCGGTATCATTGGTGTAGTCCTCTTCATTGACGTACTCAGCTGCTAGAGAATGGGTAAGAGCCTCGTGGGATTGATGTCCCTAAAAGTAGAAGGAAGGCTTGAATGCCAACAAGTGTTCAAAGGCTTGACTTGACCCTCCTGGAGGCGTTAACCGAGCAAAAGAGAAGTGATCCGAGGGGGACTCGACATCCCTTGGAAAAAAAAGGTAGCACCGAAGAAAGGAAAGAGCGAGATGGTTGTTTTTCTTCTTCCCGCGATTCCTTTAAGACTTCCTGAGCTTGGTCTTTCTCTAAGCATCTGAGATAAGGACCTGCTACTGACTTCATGAAGAGGACACCATCTATTAAGATGAACTTTGAGGCTTTCATCCTGAACGACCGTGGTTTGCTTCTTGAGTCTAAGTCGTTTTCCTTCTTGAGGTATTCGATGTAAGGTTTTGTTCAACCAGTTTCCGGCATGCTAGTCTCATATATAGATTTATGAACTAATGCAACCTATTTACCTTCTTTGTTAATGGATGTGGAAAGTAGGTGGATGATTGGTATTGAATTCAGGTAGGTCAGGTTGAAGTTTGATCCTAAAGATGCCAGTGCGTCGACTTGCGTGTTAAGGTCTCTAGGAACTTGCTTCAACTTGAACTTTTCAAACATACTAACCAATTTTTTCACCTATTCTAGGTACGCTGCATAGGACCCATTAACTTGATTTACAGTTAAAAGCAAATCAGAATTCACCTCAAGATGTTTGACTTTCAATTCGAGTGCCATGTTGAGCCCGACAATTAATGCCTCATACTCCGCTTCATTGTTGGTCGTCTTGAACTCATAGCTTATTGCGTGGGTTATTATGTCCCACTATGGAGATTTCAGGATGACACCCAGACCTGTTCCTCTGACGTTTGCTACTCTATTGGTGAATAGTGTCCATTTCTGGGGCATGTTTTCTCCGCTCAAATGTTGGACTTCTGCTTGGGCTTGAGATTTGTTTGCAGTCCTGGGCTCGTACGCAATCTGGTACATGCTCAATAGGACTGCCCATCTTGCCATTCTACCTGACAGCTCAGGTTTTCGAAAGATAGACTTAATAGGAAAGATAGTTCTAACATATATATTTTGTCCTTCAAAATATGGACGCAGTTTGGTGGAAGACATTACTAATGCTAAAACTAATTTTTCCAGATGGTCGTACCTTGTTTCTGCTTCTAGTAGGCTCTTACTTACATAGCAGATAGGATGTTGTAATCCATCCTCCTCATGTACTAATACTGCACCCAAAGCGTTTTCAGTTACAGAAAGGTAAACATACAAAAGTTCACCTGGTACAAGAGTAGACAGAAGTGGTGGGGTGCTCAGATACTTTTTTAATTCCTAGAATGCTTCGTCGTGCTGAGCAGTCCACTCGAACATCAAATTTTTTCTCACGATGTCGTAGAAGGGTTTACATCGTTTTTAGGATCTTGAGATGAATCCATTCAATGCGGCTACTCGTCCGGTGAGACATTGTATGTCTTTCACTGTTCTTGGTGGTTGTAACTCCAGGATGGCTTTAATTTGCTCCGGGCTTGCTTCTATTCCTCTCTTGGTGACCATGTATCCTAGGAATTTTCCTGAAGAAACTCCAAAAGTGCATTTGTTAGGGTTGAGTTTCATATTATATACCTCCAGAATATCGAATACAACTGTAAGCTGCTTGAAGTGATCCTCTACGGACTTGGACTTGATCACCATATTGTCGATGTACACTTCCATCGTGTCCCTCAGTCATTCCTTGAACATCATGTTGACTAGACGTTGGTAAGTTGCTTTTGCATTCTTGAGGTCAAAAGGCATGGCGTTGTAATAGTATATCCCACCCTCGGTCATGAAGGTCATTCTTTCTCTCTCTGGTTCGTAAATCTGGATTTGATTGAATCCGCTCTGATCGTCCAAGAACGTCAGAATTTCATGACCTGTAGTTGCATCCACTATGGTGTCTATGTGTGGAAGTGGGAAAGGATCTTTCGGGTATGCTTTTTTCAGGTTTGTGTAGCCCACGCACACCCTCCATTTTTCATTCTTTTTCTTGACAACCACACATTACCCAACCATTCAGGATACATTACCTCTATGATCATACCTGTCTCTCTGAGTTTGTCAACTTCTTCATTGATGACTTGGTTTCTTTGAGGAGTGAATTTTCTTCTCTTTTGTTGTACTGGGGTGAAGTTGGGATCGATGTTGAGCTTATGTGTTATTACCTTTGAACTGATCCCTGTCATATCACTATGGTTCCAGGCGAAGCAATTCACTATGTTCTTCAAGAAGCGTATCAAATTAGGTCTGATCTGCTCGGGCCCGTGATCACCCCTTTGGAATTTCTTCTCTGGGTCTGCTGGGTCCATGGTGACCTCTTCTATGTTCTGCTTCAGTTCTTCGAGAAGGGCGCTTAGGATCCGTGGGTGCTTTAATTGCTATTTTTCTTTCCACCCTGTGCAAGGCTTGAGGGAGAGCTTATAGCATTCTTGATCTGCCTTTGAGTCTCCTCTGACCGTCTGAACTCATGTGCTACTCGGAAACTTGACGCACTGGTGGTACGTGGAGGACACTGCTCCCAGGTCGTGTATTCAAGGCCTGCCAAGCAAAACATTGTAAGAAGAAAAACAGTCTATTACAGCAAATTTTTCGAAAGAATTTACCCCATAAGCATTTGTTGGTAAAAAGGCCAATAGTCTGTTTTGTCTCTCCACTGAATCCAATGAGGACGACAAAACTCTTCACAACGTCTTTCTCTTTGATTCCCATCAGCTTCAGGGTGTCCACCATGATGAGGTTGACTTAACTACCACCGTCTACTAGTATTCTTTGGACGAGTGCGCATCCTACTTGTAGAGAGATGACCAGGCCATCATGATGGTACTCCTAGATGTGCTCCTTGTCTGACTTGCCAAAGACGATGGGTTGGTTGCGCCTTCTGCCTGGTGTTGATCGCTCATCTTTTGCATAGAACTCTCTTTGGTCATTCTCTTTGCTGACGATTAGAAGACTCCACATACGTCCTATCCTCGTGAGATATAATTGACAATCTTTGTAGGTGGATCAATAACGAGTTGGTCCTTCTGAGATCGTTTGAGCAGGTTCTTTAGGTACCCATTCTTCAGGAGGTATGCTACTTCCTTTATGAGGGCGATGCAATCCTCATTTCGTCAAATGTCGCCGTGAAATTTACACCATTTAGATGTGTCTTTGTTTCCTACAGGCTTGTCACACTTTATGGGCCATCTTGCCTTTGGCCCCAAATCATCTAGACAATCAACTAGAGTAGCAATGTTAACACATAAATTATACTCGCAAATTTTAGGCCATTTTGATGGTTCTGCTGAGTAGTCGTCCTTAGTTTCGCCTGCGTAGCAAACTCTTGGTTTGTACTTCGATTTGTGGTATGGTTTAGACCTTCTCTAGTCCGTCTTTTCTGTTGTTGCTTTTTGTTGGGTCTGTCATAGTCCCTTGTCTCAGGTCTCATGGCCTGTCTTCCTCTAGTCGGATGAAAGGTTAAGCTTTGATCCTGACATCTTGAAAATAGCTATAGGGAAATTTTGTTAGTTTTTCGTTATAGAAGTCAGAATCTCTTACCACTCCTTAGCGAATAGCTTCCACCGATGTAGTTTGGTCACAATTTGGAAATGCTATGATTTTCTTATTCATACGGTTCAGGAAGTCTTTGAGAGGTTCTCCTTTCTTCTGGACGACACGATATAAGTAACTAGATCTCCTTTTCATCTTTGACTCGTGGAAAATTTTAGTTGGAATAGTTCGCAAACTCTGTAAAATTAGAAATTTGACCTTTAGGCAAATTCAAAGACCATTCAAGGGCCGAACTTGACACAGTCGAGCTGAATCGTTTGCAAAGACAAGCTTTGCTTAGGTGGCTGGGAATCGGCAGCACAATCATCCTCTGTTGGTAGATCATGAGGTGTTCTGTTGGATCGGTCGTCACATCATATGACGACATGGACGGGGGTTTGAATCTCTCTGGCATTTCTATGGCTGTGATCTCATCAAAAAAAGGCATCTTCGCATAAACTATGGGTGAGATCTGCTCAATGGGCTGTGGTGCTCCTAGGATCTACGTATCATATCCTCTAGAGACTGCATGAATGTTACCACCGTATTTAGGGATGTAAATGAGCTGAGCCGAGCCGAGCCCGAGCTTGGCAGGCTCGAAGCTCGGCTCGGTGCCTGAGCTCGGGCTCGAAGCTCGCCGAGCTTTGAAATCTGAGCTCGGCTTGGTTGACTTTTGGCCGGCTCGGGCTCGGCTTTTTTTTTTTTTTTATAAATGTTACTACTTTGTTCAAATGCAAAGGTATGCGCAACTATTGGGCTTTGGTGCAATATAATTAAAATAAAAAATAAAATTCATGGTATTTTTTTCTATAAAGGTTTGATTATACGCAAAACAATGCTATTAGTTCAATTGTAATACCTTTAGTTCGTAGTGCATGGGTATTCATTAAG
>ONZA01013436.1:24078-36100 GCA_900322205.1 Kewa caespitosa | reverse complement strand
CTTTTCAGGCAGTGAGATCCCTCACGATACAGTAAACTCAGTCTGCAACTTTGCCATTGACGGATACTATTTTCTAACAGAAAAAACACTTTTGTTTACCTTAATGAAAATATCAAGTCACAAGTTACACTCGATGATGGGAGAAGTCAAGAAGTACCCGTACAATTGCCGTTGAAAAAAAAAAAAAAAGGTTCTTCTAAATAAATTCATGACGTTATATACGTCCCTGGGCGAGCACGAAACTTGTTCAGTGTTGACCAATTGACGCAAAACGGATACATGATGAAATTTGATAACAACAAATGCCTCATCTATGACAAGAAAAATAGCCAAAACAATTGCCTCATTAACCATGACCACTAATAAGATTTTTCCTCTCAAATTACCATTAAAGGATAAAGTTGCTCTCACTTTGATAAAAGATGATTCTATCTTGTGGCGTCTAAGATTCAGGCATCTAAATTACAAGAGCTTAAAACTCTTAAAACAACAAGACATGGTGATAGGACTTCCTAAAATAAAAGAAGAAAGATAAATATGTGAGGGTTGTATTTATGGGATACACATAGATTATGGTAATAGGACTCCCTCAAATAAAAGAAGAAAGAAAAATATGTGAGGTTTATATTTATGAAAAAATGCATAGATTACTGTTTCGGGTATTTTTAGGTTAGAGAGTGGACCATGAAATTCAAAGGGTTGAAGTGCTTTGGTCATGTGAGAGCCGAGGAACTCCAAGGTGCTTCTGATGGGATCCGAGGTGACCTGCAAAATAGAAGCTAGTGGATTGCCCTCGGCATGGTTCCAGGATCGGTTCTCCGATGCCTAAGTCAGTGGGAGATAACTGAATGGGTGTTCGATCACGAGATAGGCCAAGGGGAAAATAGAATGTATAGGTATGCACTTCGGGCTCAAGTACTTCAGGGATTAATGCTAAGAGCAAAATGCAATGAATGCGTAATAAATGAATAATTATTGTGTACCTTTTTGGGATGCATGATGAGTTCTTTTATAGGATCACCCCAGATCTTCATTAGGGTTTAGAGCCACCAGACAGGCAAAGGCATGTTTCATGGGCTTGGTGAGCCCTACAGGTGCATGGGGCCTAGCTGGACTCTCAATGTCATCAATCAGGTGTGCCTATTAGAAATAGGCCCATAGGTTATGTCATTCATGTGGAAGGTCGAGGTTCTCCACCGCCAGGTCCTAGGGGGACCCGGCCGACTTCCTCGAGTAGTTTGGGAATTCCATCCCACCGAACGGTTATTCCCAAATTGCCCTGGACATAGACATAAATGGCATGCAGTCAACGTGGGCCTCGGACAATTGCCCAAACATTTACCATTTCCCACATCATCATAGAGAGCTAAAACTACACTATACATTGTCCATGGCGATGTCCATGGTGATATATGGGTGTTGACACAAAAATAGTATCCCCCGAATGACCCTATGACGATAAATAATCTACGGTACCGCTCCTGCAATTTTCTAATACGCGAGATAAGGAAAACCAAAAAAATCCAAAGTTAATCGAAGTCAAAGGGCAAAATGGTTGTTTCACCTCACCCTTGAAGCTTCTAAATATTTCCCCTAGGATTCCTTGACAAGGGAAGCCAAAACTATAACGGATGTATTAATTCAAGAGCCAGCGATTAGGGGTAAATTCGTTTCCAACCCAGCGATTTGCACCATAATCGATTGAAGCCCAGTGACAATAACCATATTCGCTGGGCTTTCCAGCGATTTGTTCTTATATCGATGTGCATTGATTTTCCCCTGACCGTTACAACCCAGATGCATGGTTCAGTTCCCAACAAATAGCACCAAATTCGCTGGGCACCGATCGTATGTAACCAAAATTGCCCCATCACCCAGCAAATTGATCCATATTCGCTTGGCCAAGCTGCATTGAATTTTCCATCACTATATAAACCCATGCATTAACCGTACGTAATAACAACAATTAACAAGCCTAAAATCTGAAAAAACTCCCCAGCAACGAGAAGCCTTTCCTCTCAAGCTGAGGAACCGTTTGTGAGCATTTTTCTCATAATTTCCTAAGCCAAAATCGACAAAAATCGTTCCATCAAAATTTCGCGTTTAACAAAATGCGGTGCTAATCCTAAATGATGCATGTTAAAAAGTGATTACCTAAATAAAGTGTATGATGATATGATTTTGAAAACATTTAGGATTAAATCACGTATGGAACCAAATCGTATTACAAAGCTCTAATTCGTAAGTAGTAGTTGTTCGTATGAACGGGCAAATTGGATGCATCCCATCTAATTTGTACCTTCACTTTTGAATTTAGAATTTGGTTAAAAGACTAAGGAGTCAAAAGACGGTTTTCTTATTTTCCTAAAATAAGGTGGCGACTCCAAACATCCCATTTGTGCCATTTCGCACATTGTAAAAAATGAAGATTATACCCCATACACGCACCCCATTGTCGTTGGGGGTACGCGCGCCTTATTTCAACTTCCGCCTCTTCCCCTCACCAGGGAACGAGAGGGCCGTGGCCCCTACAGTGATGACTCCGCTGGGGATTAACTTGAGAGGGTGAAAATCGAAAACGAGCTAGGAAAAAAAACGTAATTCGATTTTGGTTCAAATGCATCATATTTTTCATGTAGTATAATGCGTACGCGCAACCTAAGTAACCCATGATTAAACCCAAAGGGACAAGTTTGGTAACATGGGGGATCCACCCGATTCTCTATGCATATCGTAAACGACTCTCCACTCATGGCCTTTTCTTTCATCCATTCGATGGAAGCGAAAACGGTAACTTACGGCGCTTATGCCTTCCATAACGTTGCAAGCACCCCGTATGTCGTGGGAGCCTTATTTCTCCTAACCCCTCATTTCTTAACCTTAGAGAATTAGAGCCATTGCATAGGTGTAAACTTAGAAGAGCATATTACATTTTCATGTTTGATCTTTGCATTTCATTTTGTATTGCATTTGGACCGAACCGTAAATCGGGGGGCTTTACGGTTCCTTTTTCCCTTAGAATTTTAAGTGTTTCCTTTTCTTTTGGGACCGTTATTCTTTAGACCTTTCTAACTTAGCTCCCGAATTAAATCTTGGGACATAAACGTTCATTGGACCCGCGGCGAAAACAATCGGCTTCCTAGGACATCGTCTCCACCACTCTCGTTCTCAACTTCGTCAAGTTCATGTCCCAAACGCATGTCAACACCACCTCAGACGTACGCCAACTTAACTTCGAAATGGCCAAAACACCATACTGTCCAGGAACTTGCTGCACTTATCCAGAACTTGACTAAAAAGGTTGACTAAATGGAAACTAAGAATGCTGAGGAGGTTGACCCATTCAAGGGTGACCTCAAAAAGTTCGAAACTGTCCTGAAATATAATAAGCTTTTCAACCAGTATCACGACATTGAGGGGGTGACCCCAAACCTCACTGGCACCTTACCCTATAAGACGATCCTTTCGGACCTACCCAAATTTAAGGGCACTGACAACCCTAAAACCCATTTTAGGGATTTTACCACTATCCTCACTCTTAAGGGTATTGACAAGAAACTTTTTCCACACATCTTTCCCATGTCCTTAGATGGACCCGCCTCCAGCTACGATCATGGACTCGATACTGAATGAGTCAAAACGTGGGAGGACATTAGCCGAGAGTTCTAGCTCAGTATTCGTACAATACCGAGTTTCCCATCACTGTGCGGGAACTAGAAGCCCCAAAACACCTCACAGGTGAGGCTTTCATGACCTTCGTCACTAGGTGGCGAGAGAGGGCTGCCCATATGATAAATAGACCCTCGAAAAGAGATCAAGTACGTACCGTGATAAGCAACTTGAGGCTCGAGTTTAAGAGGCATCTCATTTTCCAACCCATAGGCACTTTCCCCCAACTCACGGATGTAGGACTCGCTATAGAGGATGAGCTTCCCAATTAGGAAGCAAAATGGACTAAGGGCAATAACAACAATAATAACACCAAGAAGACCAAAACCGCGAAGGTGAATGAGGTGAATGTCCTCCACCAGGGCGCACCTCAATGTCGAGAGCGACAAGCCTTTGCCCCATTGGGAATGTCTCTCACTTAAGCTCTCGAACATCTCATAAAAAAGAATTATTTACAGCAAATTGGGCCCACTCTCGATGTCCCAGAGGACAAACGGTCCAAGAGCTATGATACATCAAAATTCTGTAATTATGACCATGGCAAGGGCCATGAGCCCGATAAGTGATGGACCTTGAGACACGCGGTCTAAGACCTCATAGATAACGGCACCTTACCGTTACCCAAGGCAGCACGTGCCCCAAATAGTATTAAAAATCTCCTCGCATCTCACGAGGAGTCCATTTTTGCTATAATCGATGACGTCCTAGGCTTCAATTCCACTTTACTTATCGAACCTGTGTCACCGCATGGCCACTTAGCTATTAACGGTATATGGAATAGAGATGAAGAGGATGCATGGGATGCGTCCCTAAAGTGAGAAGAAGTTTATGACGACGCATGGCTTTCCGACCACGAGGTTTGGGAAGACGAAGTCGACATTTTAACTAGGTCGGGAAGATTTTCTGGTAGGAAGGATGGTCCACCCCAGACCAACGACAACTCGACCAAAAATGGCAAAGAGGTAGTGGCACAAGAACCACTTGATAACCCTATGTTAAAACAACTTAAACGAATAAAAGCCGACGTTACCATCTGGCAACTCTTAGCATCGTCTCTGGAGCATAGGCAAGCACTCCTTGCCAAACTCAAGAAAATAACTATTTTACCTGAAACATCACCTTCCCAGATTGTAAGCTTCTTGACGGAGGAAAGATCGCCCACCACGATCACATTTTCAGATGAAGACCTACCTAAAGAAGGTCGAAACAATAATAAGGCACTATACCTTATGGTAACGTGTAACCAACATCACATTCCAATGGCACTCGTTAATAACGAGTCCGCAGTCAATGTATACCCACTTAGAACCACAAAATGACTGGACATCCAATATGACCTCGCACAAACATCTCAAGGCTTACGAGCCTATGACAATTCTAGGAGAAGTGTGCTCGGCACCACCAGCATCCACGTCACTACTGGTGTCATAGAAAAATGGGTCATCTTTTCCGTGGTCGACATACCTTCCACCTTCAACCTCCTTTTAGGACGACCTTGGTTACATAGCATCATTGTCGTCCCATCTACCCTTCACCAAAAAGTAAAAATGGTTGTAGAGAGAAAAGTCCTAGTGATTGGGGCCGACCGAAAGAAGGTCACCTCGTCCAAGACTCCCGTCTTAAAGATAGAACATGGTGAAGAAGACGAGGACGTTTGGGGCTTCAAGCCCCGAAATAAATGCTATTGAGGACGAACAAGTTCCATTCGGCTTCGATCCTCATTCCAACCTTCATGTCAATGCCATCCTGCGAAAACAGGGCTACATGCCAGGGATGGGATTAGGAAAGCACGCCCAGGACCCGAGTTCTTTTCGATGGGCACAATCGATGAACCTCACGTTCTACTTAGGCTACGCTCCCTCGATTCACGAAATTAAGTAATCGAGAGGCAAGACGAAAGAGGGCCATACGAGAAGGCATTCCCTTCGATAGCCCAAAACTTATTTATCCCCACACCCTGAATGGACAATTTATGTGGGCATGCGATGACTACCCTTACTTCGGATTTCCCGAGCCACACTACCTCCAAGAGGAAGGCATATTAATCCCAGGATTTTAAATATCCGACGATTGCAACCTTCTCGAAAATGAAATCCCTAAGCTTCAATATCAACCCTCAATTGATTGGGCTCAACCCTTACCTCACAACGCATTCGGTCTCCTTTACGGGCAAGAGAAGATCTCGGCACGTGAAGAAGACGACGTAGTTCTGGCCATCCAGAACCAAGAGTTCGACCCCTCCGAGTTAATTTCACCCGCCGCTGGGATAATAGAGGGGTGGCACCGCACTTGCAAGTGGACGACTTTTGACGGGTGAAAATTCAGCATCACCACAGGAGAAGGGCCCATGTTCGAGTCAAACGATAGCGACTCTAGTGGATCTAGCGATTCTGATTCCGATGCTAGTGTAGGGCACTCTTCTCTTGAGAGAATTATGAAGCTATGCTCCCCCATTCCCAAAGTGTATGATCCTTCTATTGATTTACTCTTTGATGGTACTAATAAAATGAATGATGATTCCGCTTACTCCTTGGATTGTTTTGTCGGTAATGAATCTACTGACAATAAGCCACTCATGAGGGCCATGCTCGAACATGAACAAAAAACCTCGATAATTGAAGAAAACGAGACGATTAACTTTGGAATTAACGATAAACCTCAATAGGTTAAAATTGGTCTAACTTTAACCCCAAATGAAAGATCCGACCTAATCGACCTCTTAAAGGAATTTATAGATGTCTTCACATTGTCCTATAAGGATATGCCGAGAATCCATTGATCCATCGCCAAGCATAAAATCCCATATTTCGAGAATGCAAAACCTATTAGGCAAAAACTTAAGAGAATGAAACCTGAATGGGCCCTCAAATTCAAGGAAGAGGTAGAAAAGCAACTCGACGCCGGATTTATTGTAGTGGCTGATTGCCCCCAATGGGTAGCCAACATTGTACCCGTCCCGAAGAAAGATGGACGAGTAAGGATGTGTGTCGACTTTTGAGATTTGAACAAAGCTTGTCCCGAGGACAACTTTCCTTACCTCACATTGATGTTCTAGTCGACAATACCGCAGATCACGAGCTTTTATGCTTCATGGACGGTTACGCGGGATATAATCAACTCCTCATGGCCTAGTAAGATATGCTAAAAACGACTTTCATAACGCAGTGGGGAACGTATTTCTATCGTGTCATGCCTTTTGATTTGATAAATGCTGGGGAAACTTATCAAACAACGGCACAAACTCTTTTACATGACATGATGCATAAAGAGGTTGAAGTATACATAGACGACATGGTTGTCAAATCTCGCGGCTGAGAAGGGCATATACCCAATCTCTGCAAATTTTTTGAAAGATTGGGAAAATACAACATGACACTTAACCCACAAAAATGTGCATTTAGCGTCACATTCGAGAAAGTAGTAGGCTTTATAGTCAGTTCTAGGGGAATCGAGGTTGATCCTTCAAAGATCAAAGCCATTATCGAGATGCCTCCCCCGAAAACCAAGAAAGAAATAAGAGGTTTCCTAGGAAGGCTTTAATATATTAGTCGATTCATAAACAAATGACTATTATATGCAAACCTATATTCAAAAAATTAAAGAAAACCGTCAAGGTCGAATGGGACGATCAATGCCAAAAGGCGTTTGACAAAATTAAGGAATACTTGGCCAATCCGCCAATCTTAGTCTCGCCAATGCCAGGCATACCGTTTATATTATACCTGGGTTATAGAAACCGCAAAGGGGGCCATGTTAGCCCAAGAAGTCGACAAGAAAGAAAACACCATATATTTACTTGAGTAAAAATTTTCTCGAATATGAGACGCCTTATTCCACTTTAGAAAAGAGGTGTCTTGCCACAGTATGAGCAACTAAAAAACTGAGACATTATATGCTCAATCATCAAGTGCACATAAGGTCTCAAGAAGACCCATTAAAGCATATCTTCCAGAAACCCCTGCTGACGGGAAGCATAGCTCATTGGACTGTCATGTTATCCAAATTCGACCTCAAATACTAGAACACGGAAAACATCCAAGGGCACGCCATTTCGAATATTTGGCTGACCAGCCCGTAAAATGTCAAGAAAATGGGGAAGAGTACAAAATTCCCGACGAACATATCATGACGGGAGAGACCAAGACATGGCTCATGTATTTCGACGGGGCATCAAATCATAGGGGCTATGGCGTAGGAGTGTTGTTGGTTTCACTAGACGGGGCAGACACCCCACTATTTGTAAAACTCAACTTTGAAGTCACTAACAACACTGCGGAGTATGAGGCTTGTATTGTTGGACTACAAACCGCAGTAGCCATAGGAATTAGAACCCTTAGGGTGTACGAAGATTCCACCCTAATCATAAACCAAATCTCAAAAAAAATGGAAAGTCAAGAATGAGAGTTTTGCCCTTTACCAAGCCCATTTAGAAAAGATAGCTGCAAACTTCTCCGAAATCCATTATACCTACCTTCCGAGAGAGAAAATTAGTTCGCGGACGCACTCGCTAAGCTAGCATTCATGATCACCATCCCTCCAAAAATGAAGACGATGCCCATATACATCGAAAGGAGGGAAGAACCCGCTCACCACTACACCTTGGAAGTGAACACTTTAGATAAAGTTCCATGGTATACCGACATCCTCAATTACAAATTTAGAGAAGAATATCCCCCAGGGTGTGATGACCCAAGGGCACAAAGGGGCATTCGCCTTCTCGCCGCACAATTTATGGTGTACCAAGGTAGATTATACAAGAAAACCCCATATGGAGTTAGCCTTCTTTGTGTCGATGAAGAATAGGATAAAAAAATCATGTGCATGAAGGAGTATGCGGCCCGCACATGAACGGGCGCATGCTCGCAAAGAAAATAATAAGGCAAGGCTATTATTTGACTACAATGGAAAAGGATTGTAGCCAGTATGTCCAACGATGCCGACAACGCCAAATCCATGCAAACTTACAACACATGCCGCCTTCAAAACTTTATGGTTTGACTTCCCCATGGCATTTTTCAACTTGGGGAATCGACATTATCGGTAAAATAAGTCCAACGGGCACAGGCGGAGACGAGTACATCCTTGTTGCCATCGACTTCTTTATGAAATGGGTCAAAGCAGCATCTTACTCAAAGTTAACTTCTAAAAAAGTTGCTTAGTTCATCAAGAACAATATAATCTGTCGATATGGAGTGCCACACGAGATAACCAGCGATCATGGGTCTCACTTCAAGAAGGAAACTGTGGACCTTTTACAGCAATACAAATACAGCACCGTAGGTCCTCGCCTTATAGGCCACAACCCAAGGGCGTTGTCGTAGCCGCCAACCAAAAACATCAAAACCATCCTTCAGAAGATGTGTGAAACATACAAGGATTGGCCTAACTAATAAAACTACCGTTCTCATTATGGAGATATAGGAGTACCATGCGGACATACATAGGCGCAACGCCTTATTCGCTCGTTTATGGTATGGAGGCAGTCCTTCCCATCGTGATCGAGATACCTTCCCTTAGAATAGCTTTAGAGATTGATACTCCCGAGGTCGATTTGGTACGAGAAATATATGAAATTTGGTTTTGCTAGACGAGGGACGTCTAAATGCCTTGCATAATGTTCAAATGTATCAGAGGAGAGTGGCTCGTGCCTTCAATGAAAAGGTTCGACCATGATCATTAAAAGAAAGGGCCTTGGTTTTGAAATGAAACGGAAAATCTATATGGAACCCACGCAGAAAATTTAGCTCAAATTGGTCGGGACTGTACATAATCAAGAAAATTCTTTCCGCAGGTGCGATTTTGCTCATGGATCTAGATGGAATCGAGTTTTTCCAACTAACTAACCTTGACCAACTTAAGAAATTTTACGCTTAATTCCCAAGTTTGATGATCGTATAACGCCTATATATTATCCAAGATAATATTAGGCAAACAAAAACAAAAACAAAACAAAATCCTTTATCATCGTGAACTACATTTGGCTGGATTTCCATTCAGATGCGTAAGTAACCTGCAAGGGCCCGGGCTAAATCCTAAAATCAATCCACATCATTTACAACGCTTTACATTGAACTACGTTTGGCTTGATTCCCATTCGGATATGTAGGTAACCTGCAAGGACCCGGCTTATTCAAAAAATGATAAACACTTCTTTTTCCATAAAAAAGACACACATTGGCAAAATGCGCTATGCTTCACACTCTGCCCATAGTGCACAATTCCAAGTTTTTACTATGCTCAACTCTATTCCCATATTGTAAATTCAAAGTCCATATTATACTTTACACTATGCCCATAGTACAAACTGAAAATCGCTGGGGATCAGAGTTTACGTCCCAAACAGAATGCATTCTGGTTCTCCAAGTGCAAGAAAAAGTAACAGCGATGCAAACTTTGATGCAAAATTGATATGATGAATAAACAAATGATGATATAAGGGTCACTTTTATTGATTTATTTGATTGATAAGTCCAAATTACAAGGATTTAAATGACAAAAACCATTCCAAGAGTGGGAATAAAAAAAAAATACATCATTTTAAATCCTAGCTAAGGACTCTTTTTTCTACTCATCCTTCTCCTTGGGGGAGCCGAACTTGTGCTAGTCTCATCTTTGCGACGCCAAATCAATTGCGTCTACTTTCTCCTCTTGGGAGACGCCTCATCCATAGGACAAACCTTCGAAACCAGGGGCTTCGATTTCGCCTTTTTCTTTGGTGGCGGTAGAGCTTTCTTCTTGTGTTGGCTCGGTAGAGGCGCTTGTTTCTTCAAACCTTGCCTTTCGTTCTCCCGGGACTCCTTGCGCTTGTTCGGGTTGTTTGAGATCATCCATGCGAGGTAATGTCCCATCACAAATGGAGACAATGTTTTGCAGGGCACCACCCAACGGGGGCACTCTTTCCAATAGTTGCCTCGTACCTCCAATTGCCGAGCACTCAACCTTACCTCGGGTTGGACAACCGTGTCTTTACGGGGAATATTTTGAGCTAGCCCATATTGACGCCTTATTCGGGTAGGGTAGAATGTCCAGAGATGAGTAAGGCTCACAACTAAACTATGAGGTATCTCCTCCACGCATCCGACCATGGTGGTAAGATGCCACTACGACGCTCCAACGAACGGTCGGGTTCCCTCCCAAGTGAATCATCCATTCACCGAGAGACTTCTCCTCATATAGCCGTTGACGAGATGGAAACTGTTTTAGCGTGTAGGAAATGGAGATCATCCTGTTTCTTCTTTAACCAAAGATGCTCCAAGAGCCAAATCTAAAAAACAAGGAAGGAAAAAGATCAATCATCATGCAAAAAAGAATCATCAAACATGTAGTTTGAACAAAAAACAGAAGAGAAGAAAGAGGCATCAAGACTCACTTGGAGAAGTAAAGGGCTTCCCGAGAAGTCGCCATCCTCTTCATTCGCCAAATGATCTAAGCAAGCAATATCCTCGCCTACAACAAGAGCCATGGGACTACACCCTTCTTCCATCATCCTGACGACATGTAGAAGAGAAGCTCGGGCCATCTTACCGCTTCCCACGAAAAGGAAATGGCATAAAAGACATAAAACAATTCCCGACGATGGAATGTCCTCACTCTACTATCATCTTCCGCAAGAGGAGGAGAAAAGTGCTCGATCACTTTGAGAAGGTTGAAGTGATCCCCATCAATAATATCCTGGGCTTTCTCGTGGTCGAGGCTAAGATATTCCTCAAACAAGGATTCGTAGTTGTATCTCAATGTAGGAAGCACCATATAGATATTTGGGGGAATGCCCACGATCGGGGAAAACTCCTCCACCAAAGGACACAATTCCTTGGTCCCTCCTAAGCGAAAGACGTGAAGGTCGGGCATCCAAAACTTGATCGATGCCCTTAGAAGAACCCAAACAAGCTTTATTTGCTTGAGGTTAAAGAAGATGGCAAGGTTGAAGATGTTTAAACGTTGGCGTTCCTCCATGGACATGGAGTTCATCCTTCTATCGAAAGATTTCTTGAAAAGATTGGCCATGTGTTTGGGATGATTTTGAGCTTAAAAGACTTAGGAAATGGAGAAGTTAGAGAAGTTCATGGTTCAGGTGCAGTATTCTTCAATGCAAGGCCATCCTTTTATGGCTCCATATGCAGAAACGCTCGTGAAAAAAAGAATACGAGGCATCAGGTCTCGACTCGACCTAGTGAATACAATCATATTCGCTGGGTTGCTAGCCGATTTAAAGCATAATCACTTGGCGCTCACCGACTTTTCAGCATAATCGCTGGCCTTGGAGCTATTTTGCTCATATTCACTAACCGTCCAACGTCGGTGGCCTTTAACCTTGAGTTAATACAGTCTTAGGATTAATTCTACCATTTCGGCG
>ONZA01013434.1:26550-38458 GCA_900322205.1 Kewa caespitosa | reverse complement strand
TTCTAAGTCATTTCAACATTCATTTTATTTAGGTGATAAATTTTTAGCATGCATTTTCATTTGTCCATAATCAAGCGATAAAAGCACATAAATATGTCCATGGGAATAATTGTTATCGAATGGGCAACTAAATAAATATTTAATAAAATAAATAATAATACGCAAATATAAGTCTTTTAATCCTAAAAAGTAATATTGAATTATTACTTTCCAAAATTATGTGACTTGATAAAAATAAAGAATAAAAAATATTAAAAATATGAGAAAATGCGAAAAAGAATAAAAAGACAAGAAAAATGCTGAGAAAGAATAAAATGAAATAAAAATATATAAAGGCCGAAAATATAAAAAATAAAAAAGAGGCAGAATGTACAATATTCCTAAAATGTCGAAAATGAAAATGTTTCAGGGTTTTTTGGAGTGAGCCCTCGAGACGTCAAAGGGCAGCCTTGCAAGAGGTGAAAAGCTTCGTTATGACGTGAGGTCGACTACACTCGATGCCTGCAAAACGAGCAAACGTGAACTGCCCTTGGTGTGATCCAGGTTACGGTCCTTCGTTGCTTAAGTCAGTACAAGCAAGAGGTGACAGGCAGGAGTGAGAACGCAAGAGCTACTGTTCACTATGACGTGAGCAAATCAGTCTTGTAGAGAATAAATAATGTGTTACCTTTCCAAGAAGCCCAAGGGTTCTATTTAGACTCCTTGGGGGATGTGTAGCCAATTAGAGTCTTCCACGTTTGCCCTAATTGGGTAAATGGGCCTCCAAACATTGTGGGCTATACTCATTTGTTGTTAATTGGGCTTGCTAGCTGTCCCGATGACCAAGGAAGACCGTTAGTTATCTGAGCGTCACCCACGAAGCATGTATCACGAGGTGAGGGGTCCGCATGGTGACGTGATTTACCACTAAGAATGAGGACGCGGGGTGACATCATTCGAGGTGGCCACTTTGAAAGGTATTTTAGGCGTAACATTTGCCCCCCAGGTGGGTCATGACGTCGCATGGTCATGGGCGACCTAGAGTCTCTGGGCTCGAATCCCAATGCACGAAATGATGATGTGGCACCATAATCATTGTGTTACGTGTCGCAATAGCTACTAGGGAGGTGAACATTTACCCTTTGTCTTATGAATATGGCCCCTGTTCACGTCATTTTCACTCACTTCTGAAAATTTTCTAGAGAGAGAGAGCACTTCTAGAGAGAGAAACTTTACTGGTAAATTTTGATGCCACTTTGCAAGTCCGTCAGTTCGCTTCTCTTCAGTTCGCGTCTCCTGTTGTAACAATAGGTATTCTTCTTCTTTCATTCTTTTTTCTTCTTGTATAATGTTTCCACGTAGCTTCAATTTTTTCAGGCCCTTTTTCAAAGCAAGGTGGGCCCGCTGGTAATATACCTGAATTGGGTCCTGGCGCGGATGCTCTTTTAGCATCGCTGCGTAGGGGCTCCACCTCGAGTTGTCATTCCCGCGAGGATCACCATAAGTGTAGGGATGACTTCGATGACTTAGGAGATAACGCAAGGTCAAGCGCTATAGATTGTACACCATTACAAGCCATAGACCCCCAGGGTCAAATAATACACAACTTGATGTCCATCGTCAAATAAGACACGTTCCTCTAGTTCGAGCGGGGTGACATCACCACCCCGTGAGGCTGAGGATGTTCTTTTTTAAGCCTCGGCTCCTAGCGAGGTGGTTTCACCACCTTGCTCTGGTAGTGAGGCCATTCCTCCATTCTCGACGGCTTTGGCTTTTGCGCAGCGGACGATGAGGAGGAAGACGGTCGTTCGCTTAAAGCGAACCCGACAATCGATAAGTCATGAAGATCCCTCGTTGCGTGCCAAGAGCGGTGAAATTAGGACTGAGTCACCCCCTAGCACCCCCGATCCCATTCTCATATCGTCATCTCCAGGTAAGTACTTGTCCTGTCTTTTTACTTGTTTTTTTGCATTCGGTCCCTATCAATGGCATCCCCCGTCAACGAGGTCAAGTCTTCCGAGATGGAGTCCGATTCGATTCATTCCATTTATGTCTTCGAGGAGGAGTTTAAAACCAGAGTAGGACAGGACGAGGCCGTTCAGTTTGATAGTGGGGTCGGTACAGGGGTGAACCAGGAGGCAGAGGAAATGTACCGCGAGCTTTTTG
Organism: Kewa caespitosa; assembly: GCA_900322205.1. NCBI lineage: Eukaryota > Viridiplantae > Streptophyta > Magnoliopsida > Caryophyllales > Kewaceae > Kewa > Kewa caespitosa. Next base: position 36,313 of record ONZA01013434.1, on the reverse strand, counting down.
GTGACGACAACGAAGACATCGTGACATTAGCTGTGTAGGTTGCTCTGGGTGAGGACATTCCTGGATCTTTCGGGGTCAGATTTGCGGAGGCGTCCACCTCAGGCCGTGGGGATGAGGATGCGAAGGAGGAGTCCGACGACGAGGATGAGGATGAGGAAGAATAGATCGAGAAAGTTCAAGGTTGGTGAGCTCCGATCTCGTATTCCAGTTAGTGAGGAGGGACGTCATGAATACTTGGAGTATTTTGGGCGACCTGGGGAGCACGAGATCGTTCCTGTGGGGAGGAATGACTCAATCACGAGCGCTCTGGCTGATTGCATCCCCATTTATCTGATGATGGCCGATTATGGCTTCAGGGCGCCACTTCCCGACTTTACAGTGTCCCTTCTTAATAAGCTCAACTTGGCCCTGGCTCAACTGACCCCAAAAAACTAGGAAATGATATTGCACTTCTTGTGTGTGTGTAAGGTCTATGGGGTTACACCGACTCTTGCATTGTGGTTTGCCGTATTGGAGAGTGTGAATAATGGTCGCGACACCAAGGGATTATTTTTCTCCATCCTGGAGAGGCCCAGCCATGTCGTCGGTCTTTTGAAAGTCAGCTCTATCGCGAGGTGGAAATAGTCTTTTTGCTTTTTGAAAAAGCTGGACGGGGATTGGGGTTTGCCGGAGTGGGACTTTGGCGATGCTGAGCGATGTCACTACTGGAGAAAGACTCGCCTTCCACTGAGCAAGATGGATCAGAACGCGTTAGCGTTCTTCACGTAATCAAGAAAGCATCTGTCATCGAAGTGCAAAAAGTTGGTCAAGTTCCCTTACTTTTAGAGGCCTTCGACCCGGTGGATCAAAAACCAGCTCTTTATGGCAGCGATGGGGTTGATCTGTGCTGGGACCCCAGTAGTTTACTAACTTTTCTATAGTATGTTCACTTCGCATTGATTTCTTTGTTGCAGACTGACCCTTTAATGGTTTTCACAGCAAGCCAAGGCCAATCTCAGATTAACAGGTGACAAGGGGAAGGACCGGATCAGTTAGTCCGACACCAGCCAATTCCGTAAGAGAATTCACCGCGACCTCGGCTTCACGACCCCTCTTGCTCAAATGGAAGAACTGGTAAAGTTTCCTTCTTATGGCCTCGTTTATGTTGACTTTAGCATGACTGCACTGATTGTTTCTATTTGTTTTTAGGACGCTCCCATTGCTCCCTTGAAGCAGCCCAAGAACGTTGCCAAAGAGAAGTCCAGGAAGACTGTGGCTTCGACCATAGCTCCTACCTCAACTCCAGCTACTCCGCGAGCCAGCCCGACACTAACTCCGATGCCAGAGAAGGCTGGGGCCAGCTCTTCAGGCCTTGTTGTGGCGATCGATGTCCTGGGTCCAAAGTGGAATGCTTTGGCTCGCGGTGAGGAGCTAATCTCCGTTGATGGTTGAGGTAACCCTCTCAAGAGGTGGAGTGAGGACGACCCCGCTCTTGAACCAAAGAGGAGGTACGGCAAGCAACCGATGACTATTCTCCCAGTGACGTCGACTCCCAAATCGACCCCGCTCTCCATAAGGGGGTCGGTTACTCCGTCATGGCCAAGCTTCTATAAGCACCCACAGGGTGACGGATCCCAGATGGTGCGCTCGTTGATGCTTGGCGACGGAGGATCTCGACGCCCTGAAGGACTCAAACTTCGCCCGTTGCGAGATGATTCAGATCACCCATCAGATATTCCTTATTTAGGGTTTTATGCGGTCGAAATTGCTTCTTTTTTCCTCCTAACCTGTGTCATTTTGCGCAGAACTAAATTTTGGCATGTCACTTTGATAGGACAGTCAGCCTGAGCGACGTCAGAATTAGGAAGCTGCAAGAGTAGTTGAGCTCAGCGGATGGGGTCATGGCTCGGGCCACTCAAGAGGCAGAGTAGCGGTCTCAGAAAGCGGTGGCCAAGGCTGTGGCTGCTAAGGATGATGAGATGAGGGCATCCCATAAGAAGCTTGCTCTCAAGAGGAGCGAGCTCGCATCTGCGCAGGAAAGGTGGCAGAGCTGACGCGGGTTCTGGAGGTTCAAACTGAGCAGCTTCAGAAAAAGGCCATTAAGGTCAATGCTGGAGATCAAAATGATGTTTGGAAAGAGTTCTTACTGAGTGTACGATGTTTGAAAGGAGCTCTGGAGGCCCCGTCATGGGACGCTGACGATGGGGGCGCTGATGAGGAGCCTGGGGTCGAGCAAGAAGCAGAGCTGGAAGAGGGATGATTTGCTGAGCTTGTGTGCTCATTTCTTGGGTGGTGACTGTTGGGGTCGCAATCCTTGTAATTTTTGGTCGAACCCAAACAATTGCCTTATAGGATGTTTTCATTCACTTTTTCATGTCGTACATTGATGTCGTTTCACAGTTTTAGACTGCGCATGTTTTATAGAATTTTTCTTGTTTTTGCATTCAACTTATACCCTGCGTGTATGATATTTGCCCCCAAAACAAGCTAAATTTTAAAACAAGTACTTTGCTGCGATGTGCCCCTACTTGTTTTAATATTCTCTACGATGAGAATTTTTGCTGCGTGGTGAGAGAAGATCAAATAATTCTTTGCGAAGCCATGTGCTCCCAATTATTTGATTTTATCCATGATGGTAAAAATTTTCATGTCAAAATTAAGTAAGTTTGTGAGGTGCACCCACTTAATTGTGATATCCCCCATGATGGGAATTCAACATCGCGAAGTGATTAAATTAAGTTAAAAAAGCCACGTGCCCCCACTTATTTAATCACGCCCCTGGGTGGGGTATGGGTGGGTTAAAAATATTAACCAATAAACATTGCGATGTGAGTAATAGAACTTTATTCATGGTTGTTTGGGGGTGCCAACCCTATTTCTAATTTCATGGTGAATTAGATACAAAACTGAGTTGTTTGGGGGTGCTCATCCCCTGTATTAGTTATATTACACGATTTACTCCATGAGCAAATAACGAAAGTAAAAGGGGCTTCTTAGGGGTGCCCACCCCTTGTGCGACCTCATGATAGGTGCAGGTTTTCACGAGAAAATCTAAATATAGAACTTCCTCAAATTGTTGATGTTCCAAGGTCGCTCTAGCTTTCTACCGATCATGTCCTCGAGGCGATATGTTCCAGGCCGCACAACTTCAATTATTTTGTATGGCCCTTCCCAGTTCGCAGAGAGCTTCCCATCCTTGTTTTGTTTTCCTGTGGACTCAATTTTTTTGGCTCACGAGGTCCCCAACCCAGAAGATTTTCGTCTTGAACCTCAGGTTGTAGGCTCTTGCCATGTGTTGCTTGTAGACTTCCATGTGCAGCAGTGCATCACCTCGCACCTCAGGGAGAAGGTCCAAGTTTTATCTGAGTTTTAGCTCGTTTTCGGCCTCATTGAATCCTTTTACCCGAGGAATTTGCAGGGTGAGCTCGATAGGCAGCACTGCCTCGCCACCGTACACGAGCATGAAAGGGAATTTTCCGGTCGCAGCTTTAGTGGGGGTCCTTGTAGCCCATAGGAATTCAAACAGCTATCAGCCCACAGTCCTTTTGCCTTGTCCAGTTTCTTTTTGAGCCCATTAACGATGATCTTGTTGCTTGACTCGACCTGACCATTGAATTGGGGTCTCACAACAGCAGTGAAGCGACACCCAACTCCGAGCTCGGATAGCCAGTCTGTGAGCTTGGGGGTTGTCAAAGATTATGCTCCTTGGAGTGCCGAAGTGAGACATGATGTTTTCTTTGATGAATTTTGTCACGTCGGCGACGGTGATGGTTGTGACGGCTTTGACTTCAATCCACTTCGTAAAGTAGTCCACTGCAACGATACAGAACTTTAGTTGACCCGGCGCGATCGGTAATGGGCCCAGGATGTCCATGCCCCACAGGCTAAAGGGAAGTGGCTCCAGGATGGGTGAGAGCTCGGTGATGGGGTTCCTTAGGACAAGGGAGTGATGTTGGCACTTCTGGCATGTGAGTACCAGATCTGTAGAGTCTCCTTGCACCGTAGGCCAGTAGAAGCCAAGTCTGAGGGTCTTGGCGGCCAACATGCAACCTACGTGGTGAGTCCCACACACTACGTCGTGGAGGTCCTTGAGAATTTCTTTGCCTTGGGTTCGTGAGGCACACTTTAGCAGCGGGGTGGAGAAACTTTTCTTGTATAGGACGTCATCCCAGTACACGAACCATTTGCACTTCATTTTCAGTTTTTTGGCCTCTTTCCGGTCATCAGGTAACTGATCATCGCGGAGCCAAGCCACGATGGGGATCATCCAATCGTCACTTCGATCAAGAGTGTTCACCTCTTTAATAACATCGGTCAATGCTCCATTTTTCATGTTCTTTCCAGAAGATGTTTCGTGGAAACCCAGAGATCGCTGAACTGGCCAGGCAAGCCAGGACATCAGCGTGTTGATTTTCCGACCTAGGAATGTGGAGCAATTCCACTTCTTCAAACTTCAGGATTTCAGCTTTCACTTTTAGCAGGTAGGCCTTCATGCTACCTTCCCTCGCCTGGTAGACTCCTAAGACCTGGGAGACTACAAGTTGCGAATCCATCTTGACCTTGATCTTCTTTTCCCTCGCTGCTTTAACCATACTTAGACCGGCCAGCAGGGCCTCATGCTTCGCCTCGTTATTCAAGGCCATGAATCTGAATCTCATAGCATATTTGAAGACTTCTCCTTCTGACGAGGTGATCACGATGCCAGCTCCGCTACCATTCTTGCATGAGGGGCCATCAACGCTGATTTTCCAGCTCTCAGTCCAGTAAGCAGGTTGCTCAGCTATTGGGGTGAGTTCTGCTACGAAGTCAGCTAGGACTTGACTTTTGATGGCCCTTCGGGGCTTGTAGGTGATATCATAATCAGTGAGCTCGTGAGCCCACACCTGCAACCTCCCAGAGGAGTCAAACTTGCCCAGGATTTTCTTCAACGATTGCTTGGTCAAAACAGTGATGGGGTGAGAACCAAAATACGACCTCAAATTTCTCGAACTGATTACAAGTCCTAATGCAAATTTCTCTAGGGTGGAGTATCGGAACTCTGGAACCGTCAAGGCGTGACTGGAAAAGTATACTGGAACCTGGGTCTTTCCTTCTTCTCAAACAAGAACTGACGCCATAGCTTGATCTGACACCGCTAAATACATAGAGTGTTTCGCCTGGGATTGGTGAAGCAACGTGGGGTAAGGTCTTCAGGTAATCTTTCAACTTTTTGAAGGCTGATTCAGCTTCTTTACGCCATTCAAACTTGGCCCTTTTCCTCAAGGAAGTGAAGAAAGGTTCACATTTGTCAGAGGCCCTCGACATGAAACAGTTGGGTGCAGTGAAGCAGCCGGTCAGCTTTTGGACATCTTTCACGCAGCGGGGTGACTTCATGTCTAGTATGGCCTGGACTTTTTCTGGGTTTGCGTCGATACCTCGGTGATTGACCATAAACCCTAGGAACTTTCCACCCCGCATGCCAAATATGCATTTCTTTGGGTTCAACTTCATTTTATGACCTCGCATCGTCTCGAACGTTTTGCGAAGGTCAACGACGTGATCTGCTGCAACCTTAATCTTGGCAATTAGGTCGTCAACATACGCCTCCAGGTTTCGGCCAATCTTCTTCCTGAAAACTTTCTGGATCAATCTCTAAAATGTGGCCCTGACGTTCTTGAGGTCAAATGGCATCATGGTGTAACAAAACACGTCGTCATCAGTGATGAAGGCGGTAGAGTTCTGATCTTTCTTCCTCATGAAGACCTGATGGTATCCTGAGAACGCATTCATGAAACTGAGAAGTTCATGACCCATGGTGGAGTTGACAAGTTGGTCGATGCGAGGTAGTGGGAAATCATCCTTCTTGCAATCCTTGTTCAGGTGTGTAGAGTCTATGCACATCCTACATGACCCATTGTATTTCTAGACCATCACCACGTTGGCTAGCCACTTGGGGTACTAACATTCCCTAATGAAGCCAGCTTTTAGCAGCTTCTCCACTTCTACTGATGCCGCCTTACTTCTTTCCTCCCCGAGGTGACGTCCCTTCTGTTTTACTGGTTTTGCTTTGGGGTCGACCCCAAGCTTATGCTCAATCAGGCTCAGGCTGATGCAAGGCATTTCCTCTGGTCCGAAAGCAAAAACGTCCTGATATTCGCGAAGTAGGGTGATCATTACTCCTCGCACATTCTCTTTCTGGTAGGTCCCCACGTAGGTGACTCTGTCAAGTCCTGCTGGGTCTAGGGTGACCTCAACCATGTCTTCTACGGCCTCAGCTCTCTCTAGTTCTTGGACCAGGAGTTGTGTTGGAGGAAACCAGGTCTTTCCAACGTGAGGCATTGAGTTTCTTTTCCTTTCCGACTCTTTTTCTCTTCCACCTTGGGCGTGGGCATGATTGCTTTACTTCGACCGGCGGTGTCTTCCTTCTTGTGTTTCTTATGATCAGGTCATTTCACCTCATCCAGAGTGACATTTCTGCTCCCCACCCGTGGTGGCGGGCTCAGCCACTCCGCCACTGATAACGGGAGTTGGCTTACTGAGGCACTTGATGTAGTACTACCTTGCGGCTTTTTAATCTCCCAATAGCTTCCCCACCTCGCCATCGTCGTTATAGTACTTCATTGTCAAGATCAACATCATGACATTAGCGTTAATGGTGGTGAGAGTGGGCCGGGCCAAGATAATGTTATACGACATCGGGACGTCAACAACTAAGAACTCTGTCACGAGATGGCGAGCAAAGGTCTTAGGTCCCAATCGAACGGGGAGCTGGACCGACCCGATTGGATGAACCTCATTGCCCCCAAATCCGAAGACAGGTTAACTTAAGGGAATGTTTTTTTCCAGATCATATCTCAGCTTGGCCAGACAATATGATGTGATTAAGTCGACGGAACTTCCCGTGTCAATCAATGTTCGCCCACGGGGTCATCATGACGACCAGGGGTGTTGGGGGACCTTGATCTCGATGACCAGGGGGTCATCATGGGGGTAGTGAAGCGCCCTGGCATCAGACTCATCAAATATGATGGATTTCCCGAATTTGGGTCCTTTCTCGACCAGCATGGCCTGGCCGAGAGAACGTAAGTGAGCTTTCATTTGTTAGGTCATATCCTAGTTCGTCCAGACAATATGACATGATTACATCGACGGAACTTCCCATGTCAATCAATGTTCTCTTAACCAAGGTGTTGGAGACCTTGATCTCGACGACCAGGGGGTCATCATGGGGATACTTAAGTGCCCTAGTGTAGAACTCATCAAATATGATTGGTTTCCTGAATTTGGATCCTTTCTTGAGCAGCATGGCCTGGCCGAGAGAACGTAAGTGAGCTTTCCTTGCTTTTGATGTCACTCCTTCGCAAGCGGGGCAACCGAAAATGATCAAGACGACCTTACGGTTGGTCGCTCAAGTATCATATGACTCCTCTGAACTACTTGCCCCCTGGCTCTACGAAGCGGAGGTTTTGTTCTTGTCCTTGAGAAAATCATTGATTTTTCCCTATGTGGCCAACTTCGCGAGATGTCGTCCGAGCTCGCGACAGTATCTTGTGGAGTGACCCTTTTCTCGGTGGTAGTGGCAAAAGTAATATCCACCTTTCTCCGACTCCTTCATTGGGGTCGCTTTTGGTATGAGGCCATGGTCTATCTTAGCATAGACCACCTCTTGATTATAGTTTAAAATTTTGTTGACCTCAGGTGCCTCTGGAACCTTATAGCCTTCCTTACCCTGATTGTTCCTTCCACCACCTCGCCTTCCTCTGCCACCTCGACCTCCTTTGAAGTGAAGTTTTTCGATGTTGAGGGTTTCACCCCTTTTCTTACTCTATTTGTCATGGCGAGGTGGTTTCCATGTGTTGTGATTGGTGCCTCTCTCGTTTCTAGTCACCAGGTTGCAACTTGAGAGCTCCCACGATGCGATGATCTGCATCGCCACGTCACAAGCCTCGTTGAACAACATGTTTGGGTTCATCGACTTTCGTCGGTTCAGCTAAATTTTTATTTCAGTCCCGTCTAGAAGACCGTTGATGAACGCGCAACACGCTATTTTTTGGCTGACGTTTTCAATCTCGAGGCGTTGATCTGCGAACCGCTGAACATCCTTTTTTGCGGTTTCATCCTGCCCCTGCTTGACCATTAGTAGGTACTCAACCGTCTTACTTTCGCATTCGTTGGCCGCGAAATGACTCATGAAGAGGTCGGCCAACTGCCTAAAGCAGTACACGCTACCTCGCGGAAGTGAGTTTAACCACTTAAGGGCTAGACCTTCCAAAGTTCCCACAAAGAACTGGCATAGAACCATCTCGGTTCGGTTATGAGTCATCATCGCGGCGTCATATGCCATGAGGTGTTCAGTAGGCGAGGTGGTACTACTGTACTTTTTGATTTTTCCCAGTTTCACCTCTTGAAGAATTGGCTGTTCATAATCATGTCAATGAATGGGAACTGCGTGGTCAGTCCTGACTATACGCCTATGCTCCCCAATCGTCTCTCCTCAATTTGCCCAGCCAGGATGGAAAATAAGTCTTAAAGCCTATGCTCCCCAATCGTCTCTCCTCTTCCTTTTTTCGAAGGAAGTGACGGAGGTCGACGGGCAATTCTTCAGAGAGAATGGGTCCTTCCTTCTTGCGGGAATTCAAGAACTCACGCAAGTCGATGTGAGCTCACTCTATGTTGTATGAGCGATGGCTCCAAGCGGTTTCAGGTCGCTTTCCTTTTTGTAGCTTGTAGGATTTTTAACACATTCTGCTTGGATCGTGACCTGGATCTAGCGGTGTGAGTACAGCTCTCACGACTGGAGATAGTAAGAGGTCGCGAGGCCATTACCACCATGGTGGGTGAAGGAGCTGGTAAGTTATCGGACTTCTGAGACTTCCCCTGGAGCGTTGCTTGTATCTCAGCGCGCATTTGCTTCCCGGCGAACAATTTGCTCTAGTTGAGCTGGGGGAATTACATTCTGTGGGGTCTCGTCCCTCGGGGTGTTGGCCACTGACTCCACGTCGTTTCGGTGAGACATGGTTCTTTTGAAAGTTGGTGTTGGAATGTGTTTATCACTTCTAAATCTCATGAAACTAGAAGTCCCTCCCCACAGACGACGCCAAATGTTTCGGAGGTTTTGAAGTGAGCTCTCGAGATGTCAAAAGGCGTCCGTGCAAGAGGTCAGAAGCTTTGTTGTGACGTGAGGTCGATTACACTCGATGCCTGCAAAACTAGCAAACGTGAAGTGCCCCCGGCGTGATCTGGGAACGGTCCTCTGATGCCTAAGTCAGTACAAGCAAGAGGTGACACGCAGGAGTGAGAATGCAAGAGCTAGTGTTCACTATGACATGAGCAAATAAGTCTTGTAGAGAATAATTAATGTGTTACCTTTCCAAGAAGCCCAAGGGTCCTATTTATAGATCCCTTGGGGGATGTGTAGCCAATCACAGTCTGCCACGTTTTCCCTAATTGGGTAAATGGGCCTCCAAACACTGTGGGCTACAGTCATTTGTCGTACATTGGGCCTGCCAGTGGTCCCGTTGACCAAGGAAGACCGTTAGCGATCTGAGCGTCACCCACGAAGCATGTATCGCGAGGTGAGGGGTCCGCATAGTGACGTGATTCACCACTAAGAATGAAGACACGAGGTGACACCATTCGAGGTGGCATTCGCAAGGTATTTTAGGCGTAACAGAAAATAATAAAAATAAACAACAAACAGAAAAATAAATAAAAATTCATCTACATTTTTTTACATAAAAGGAAATAAAGTCATTTTAATTTTGGAAAAATAAAATTAAATTGTTATTACCCCAAATTCATGACT
>ONZA01013433.1:34195-61147 GCA_900322205.1 Kewa caespitosa | reverse complement strand
GCGATTAATTGCCCGGCTCATCTTCTGTTTATATATTTCAGCACAGGAGGGCTTCACCTCTGACTTCGAGCAAGAGATCTAGTTGAGGCCTGAGCTCTTCGGAATTCTTCTCTGCATCGAAGTGTTCTACCCTTGGGCTTCCTTTCAAGATTTCAAATGGCAGAACTGCTTCCGAGCTGTAAGCCAGGTTGAACGGGGTTTACCCTGTTATTGCCTTTTCCGTGGTGCTTGTGGCCCAGAGTACTTCGATTAGTTTTTTTTGCCCATAACCCCCTAGCTTCATCCAATTTTTTCTTAATCCCTTTTACTAGGGTTTTATTGCTGGATTCCGCTTGGCCGTTGGTTTGAGGTCGAGCTACTGCTGTGAAGCTCGCTTTTACTCCATTTTCCTTCAACCAGTAGGTCAGCTTCGGGGTGTTGAACTATCACCCATTGTCGAAGATGATCTTTCGAGGTGCTTCAAACAGTGTGAGAATGTTTTCCAGGATGAATTTTTTCACGTCAACAATTGTAGTACTCTTCGCGGCCCTAGCTTCCACCCACTTCGTGAAGTAGTCGACAGCTACTATGACGAATTTCACCTGACCGGCTGCTGGAAGGAAAGGTCCCAAAATGTCCAAGCCCCACTGATAAAAGGGAAGGGGAGCTAGGATGGGAGTACGCTCGGCAGCAGGGAGTCGAGTTATAGGAGCGAAGTACTGGCACTTGTCGCATTACTTTACCATTTCCATCGCGTCTTTCTGGATGGTGAGCCAGCAGAAACCTAAGCGAAGTACCCTATGCACGATCGTCCTTGCTCACTGATGAGCTCCGCATATGCCGTAGTTTGTTTCCCGTACGATTTCTTCTCCTTGGCTTCGCGATACACATATCAGGAGGCAGGTGAGTGAAGCTCCTTTTGTAAAAGATCCCATATTCGAGGACGGACCATTTGGCCTTGATTTTCATCTTGGCCTCCTTTGTGTCTTCTAGTAGAGTTTTGTCTCGTAAGTATGAGATGATGGGGTTCATCCAGCCATCAGATCGGTCTAGTAAATTGGTGGTTAACCCGTCTTCAATGCTGCGCTTCTCAATCTCTTCCCAAAATATGTCTTGGGGCATGCCTTCAACGGACCAATTAGCTAGTCAAGCTAGTGCGTTGGCATGGCTGGTCCCCGATCTAGGAACATGTTTTATGGCCACCTCCTCCAGGCTGCTTATCTCTGCTTTGGCCCTCGCGAGGTAGGCCTTCATTCCATCTCCTCTAGCTTCATAACTTCCGTCCACTTGGGAAACCACCAATTGCGAATCCATCTAGATTTGTGTCTTCAGAGCTCCTGCGGCGCGAGCGAGGGCTAGGCTTGCGAGAAGAGCTTTGTAATCGGCTTCATTGTTGGAGGCCTAGAATTTAAACCTTACTGCATATTCAAATACATCTCCTTCAGGGGAGGAGATTACTGCTCTGACTCCACTTTCGCCTTGCACTAGGATCCGTCGACGCTCATGGACCAGTGGTTGACCCATGCCTTCAGGACGTGATCCGAAGGCGTCAACTCGGTGATGAAATTCGCCAAGGCTTGGCTTTTAATTGCTCTTCGTGGCTCATAGATGATGTCGTAGAAGGTTAGCTTGTGGGCCCATATTTGGACCCTACCGGCGGATTCAAGTTTACAGAGTAGCTTCTTCAGCAGCAGGTTGGTGAGGACTGCAACTTGATGCTCCTGGAAGTAGGGCCTCAATTACCTCGAACTAATAAGGACCCCAAGGGCAGATTTGTCAGGAGTCGTGTTCCTGAATTCCGCCCCGCTTAAGGCGTGGCTAGTGAAGTACACCGGCTCTTGTGCTTTCTCATTTTCTATGACTAGTACCTAAGCAACTGCTTTTTCTGATACCGCGAGGTAGAGGAACTGACGTTCTCCTATTTTTGGAATGGAGATCCGAGGAAGATGCTCGAGGTAGGACTTCAGCTTCTCAAATGGCTCCTGGGCTTCCTGCACCCTTTCGAACTTGGTTCCTTTCCGCAATGCTTTGAAAAAAGGGGCACACTTGTCTGCCGGTTTAGACACAAAGCTATTCAGTATGGCTATGCATCCTGTGAGCTTATGGACTTCTCGGATACACTTTGGGGGTTCCATCTCTTGGACAGTTTGCACCTTCTCAGGGTTAGCGTCGATCCCCCTTTCGCTAACCATGACTCGAGGAATTTTCACCGCGTGCCCTAAATACGCATTTGCTGGGGTTTAACTTTATCTGATTTTTCTAGAGGGTCTCAAAAATTTTCCCCCCGGTCGTCCACATGACTGGACGACTTGACGATCTTCGTGATCAGGTTGTCAACCTAAGCTTCTAGGTTCTTGTCGATTTGGTCTTTGAAAACCTTTTTTACTAGACGCTAAAATGTGGCTCCTGCATTTTTCTGGCCGAATGGCATCATTCTGTAGCACAATGCTCCTTCGTCAATGATGAAGGTCGTAGAGCTTTGATCCTTCTTCCTCATGAAGACCTGGTGGTACTTGGAGAAGGCATCCATGAAACTTAGTAGCTCGTGGCCACTTGTGGAATCCACCAACGTGTCTATTCGTGGAAGGGGAAAATGGTCCTTCGGCGAGCCTTGTTTAGATCGGTATAATCTACACACATCCGTCATACTCCGCTTGCCTTTTTGACCATGACCACATTTGCAAGCCACTTCAGATACTTACGTTCCTTGATGAAACCAGCCTCCAGAAGTTCTGTACTTCTTTGGCGGCGGCTTTGCTTCTCTCCTCCCCGAGGTGACTTTTCTTTTGTTTCACCGGCTTCATCTTTGGTTTGATTCCAAGGTTGTGTTCCATGAGTTCCCTGCTGGTCCCTGGCGTTTCATCAGGTCCAAAGGCAAACACATCTTGATACTTCTACAGAAGCAAGGAGAGTTCGGTCACAGTGGGCTCGTCGAGGTCGTCGCCAAAAATGTGACACGCTCGGGTCAAACGGGGTCCAAGATGACCTCCACTTTGCCCCCCAAATGTTTGGCTCTTTCCCACTCTTCGATTCCATCATCAAGCAGTTCAGACGAAGGGACGGCTATCATCAGGCACTGGACGTCTTTTCCCTTGTCCTTCGGCTTGACCTCTCCTAGAGGGCCCATTGTTTCTTGGACATCAGTGTTGTCTCTCTTCCTCTTTTTCTATTCTGGCAGTTGACTAGTTGTGGGGACCTCTTTTCTCTCAAGGGAACTCTTGTTGAGGCGTTGGACGTAACAAGATGGGGCTGTCTTTTGCTCTCCGCATACCTTCCCTACATCACCGTCATCTTGGTGGAACTTCATTGTCAGTAGTACCATGCTGATGTTTGTGTGGATGTCATTGAGGGAGGGTCTACGCAGCAATACATTGTATGCCAAGGGTACATCAACCACTAGGAACTCGGAGATGGTACGCCTTGCCTCATTCTTTGCCCCCACTCTTGGGGGCAACTGTATGCTTCCTAATGGAAGGACTTGATTCACTCTGAAGCCTACCACAAGGTGACTACTGGGTAGCACTTTTTTGGATGAATAAGCGAGGTCTTTGAGGCACCCGTAAGGGATGACGTCCACCAAGCTTCCAATATCCACGAGCACTCTTTTTACCAAAGAACTTGCGATCTTTACTTCTATAACCATAGGGTCATCGTGGGGGTATTGTAGGGGCGAGCATCAGATTCATCGAAGTAGATAGGTTTCCTGGATTGGGATACTTCCTCAACCAACAAAATTTGGTCGAGGGACCTTAAATGGGCCTGACTTCCTTTGATGGTCAGCCCTCCGATAGCTGGACCACCTAAGATGACTGCTACCTCGTAGGAATCTGAGGCGGAGGTGGAGCTTTCTTCTGCTCCTTGGTTCGGCTGTACGGAGGTGGTGGCTGTATCCTTTAGGAAGGATTTGATTTTGTCCCTCCTTGGCCAGAGCTTTGAGATGACTACTGAGCTCTCTACAGTATCTTGTGCTATACTTGTTGGCCTTGTGGTAATGGAAGAAGAAGTAACTCTTGTTGTTTTCCTTCATAGGGGTTGGGTCGGGCAGCATTTTGGGGTCTATTTTGGCCAGGACTTCTTCCTGGTTACAGTTCAGGATTTTATTCACTGCTGGGCGTTCAGGAGTTTTTTGTTGAACGATGTCTTCGCCCTGGCTCTTCCCCCTTTACTGCGGTTCGCTCCAGCCTTTTTGAACTTTGGTTTTTCAACATTTAATGCCTCCTCCTTCCTCCTCTCGTGCTTTCCGTGCCGGGTACCTCAGCCTTCTCTGAACTTGTCAAGTCGATAGTTGCCCGTCACCATGTCTCTTCCCAATCTCTCCTAGGTAGTGACGACCTTGGATGAATAAGATCGGACGTAAGCTAAGGTTAGCTTTTGTCCTTAAAGTTTCATGTGTTCGAAGTCCTTAAGGAATTCACTACCCTTGACAATGCCTTTGATGTATGCTGTGCAAGCAATGACAGGGTCTAACTTGGTTATCTTCAGACATTCATCATTGAACCTTTTGTTGTAATCTTTCATGAACTCACTCTTCCCTTACGCGATGTTGAAGAGTTCTTCGGAGCATTTCTCCATTTTTTCGCAGGTCATGAAATTTTCCATGAAGATTTTGCAGAGTTCTTCATAGCTTTGTATGCTATTGTTGGGTAGATGATTCATCCACTTCAGAGCTTGACCCTCCAAGGTTCCCACAAAATGACGGCACATGGTTGCGTCATTTCGTATTTGGGTCATCATGGCTGCATCATAGGCCAATATGTGCTCCTTGGGGAAGGTAGTACCATTGTAATTCTTGATTTTTTCTATCATCGTGTTGAGGCTGATTGGGTATTCCATGATTTTCTCACTAAAGGGTACCTACATGTTCAGATCCAAAGTGTCTCCCAAGTCGGAGTACTTTTTAGAGGGCTCGCGATAGCCTCCCAGAGATCTGTTGTACTTTTCTTGCTTCCATTCTTCTTTCTCCTTTTCCGCCTCTCTAAACCTTAGAAAATGTCTAAGGTGCTCCGTCTCCTTCTGCTGCGCATTTCTGGCTTTCTCCCTTCGGATCCTGTCGAGCTCATGCTGTAGGTCAGACTTAGCATTTCATGAACATCCAGCAGATCGGTTACTTCTTTGCCCTGAGTTCCTCCCCTTAGAGCGTTAATCGGATGAACCTGAATGGCTGAACTGAAAAATGGGAGATTTAATAACTCGGGTGGAGTTTTAAGTGTTGTGTCCCTCAGGATTGGGGACGTTGTCTGAAGCGGGCTTCCCTGCTCCTTGGTCCTGGTTCTTATTTCAGCGTATCGTATCTTGTAGGGTGATGCACATCTTCTGCATATCCTCTACGATGTTAGCCTAGAATGCAGCGAGCTATTCCTGGGTGACCAGTGCCGGAGGAGGTGGAGGTGGGTTCCTCCTTGATGAACTGGCATAGGCTGAATTGTGGTGACACATGTCTTAGATTGGTTATGGTGTTCGGATGTGTTTGCTATTTCTTAATCTCATGCACTTTTTGACTAACCACTCCCCACAGATGGCGCCAAATGTTTTGGGTATCTTTTGGGGGTCAGAGTGGTCCCTTGAAACTCAAAGGGTCGAATAGTCTTCAGTTGCTTGATGAACAAGGGTATCCTAGGTCTTCTACGTAACTCCGAGGTAACCTGCAAAAAGAGAACATGTGAAATGCCTCTGGCGAGGTCCAGGGATCGTTCCTCCGATGCCTAAGTCAGTTCGGGATAACAGATGAAGTACTCGGCCACGTGAGAGGCTAATGGGCAAATAGAAAGTGTAAATGTGTGCTTGAAACTCTAACACTCGGGAAATAAATGCTGAGAGGAAAGCACAATGGTTATACAATTAATGAGAGAATATTATGTGTGTACCTTCTTGGGATGCGTGCAGGTCTTTTTATAAGGCCTTGATCTTCCTAACCCTACCTAGGGTTAGGAAACTTCCCGGCGAGATGACGGCGCCTTACCGAGCGAGTTGGCTCTTGGGCCTCAATATGCCCTAGCGTACCATTCCTTTAGTGGAAATATCCATATACACCGAGTATATTGGGAAAGGTCCTTCAAATCTCTCTATCTTCTTCGTGGAGGGTTATGGTCTTCTTCGTGTTGCCCCTAGGGAGGGTTAGTGTCTCAGCGCATGCAGGAAATGCCCTTAGAAAGGGCTGCTGTCAACGGTCAACATGGGCCTCGAGAAATGGGACCAAACAGTTGATATTATGATAAATATTGTCACAATATATTACTATGAAAGTAAAAATTTAATGACTACTCGAGATAGCCCAAGAAAAGATGATATTACTAACATAAGATAATATTGTAAAGGGTGCTTCTCAAATTGGCCTGATAACATCATGAATGATTAGAGGAGTACCCAATTAACTTGAGATGAATATTAAACATTTTGCAAAATATGGAATATATGTTAATGGGTATTGTTTTTTTACTTTTTTTTGGTAGTGAGCCCTTGGAACTCAAAGGATGAACCTGCACAGACTGATATCTTCTAAGAAGTCAAGGTTCGCTTCATACTCGTTACTTTGTAAGCCTGCATAGGGAGCAAACGTTAAGTACCCAGGAGGTGGTCTAGGGAGCTGCCCTTCGATGATAAAGTCAGTACGTGATTACTGTATATGGAGTGACAAGTCAGAATGAGAATGCAAGGGAATACTATTTGCTCCGAGGTGATGAGAATCGTGTCTTCCTGAATGAATAGTAAAATGTGAACGTACCTCTTCAGGGGAGCCCAAAGGTCCCTTGTATTGGGCTCTTGGGATCTGTACTGCTAGTGAGAGCTGGGCACATCATCCCCAATGGTAGTATTGGCCCCCAGACTTCATGGGCTATAGGTCTTTGAGCATTGATTGGATCCACGAGACGTCCATTATTGGATTAAGTATAAGATAACAAGGGTGATCAGTGGCCCACTTCATCCATCCTTACGAAAGGGAGGTTTGAAGGGGGAGCGGTCTCCCTTTAGACAAGGAGGTGTGAAGTGAGGAACGACGAAGTGGTTACTTCGCAAGATATAGGTGCAACATTTTCCCCCCAGGTCGGTCACGTAGTCGTAGTCATGGTCGACCAAGAGTGTCCTAGGTTACTTTTCTCTAAACTCAATTCTCAAAGCTTGTTGACAAAGCAATCAACATTGATTTTGTAACAAGTGTCACCATCTAGAGGAGGGACGTGAACAATTGCATCCCTCTATATATAAGGGTACATATGTCAAGCGCTCTCACTCATTTACAAATTTTCAAGAGAGAGAATAACGATATCTAGAGAGAGAAGCTCTATGTTTCCAAAAATGTCACTTCGCTGCGTTTTTTTTTTGTTTACGTCTATTTCGGGTATTTTTGGGTAAATAGAGTGGACCCTCAAAGACTCAAAGAGTTATAAAGCTTCAGCTGTATGAGATGAGGTGGACTCTAACGTAGCTCGTCGGAAGAGGGGTGCCTGCACAGAATGTGCACGTGAACTTCTGCGGCGTGGTCCGAGGAATGATCCTCCGACGATCAAGTCAGTAATGAGTGTCCAATGGGTTTGCCCGAAAAGGGGTAAATAGAAAGCTCTTTAGGGTAGCCAAATCTTCCTTGGGAAAGGAAAGATTTGAATGCTCTAGAGAGAGAAAGTAAATGAGCTAATCGATCAGTTGTCAAGATCAATCATTCCGTTCTTACCCTAGAAAGGTGTGAATGCCTCCTATTTATAGACATTCTCTAGGTAATGCTAGGGTTGTTCCCTGTCCACTGGGAAGGCGCCACGTGGACATTCCTTCCTTGGGCCTGGCGAAAATATGGGCCTTGAAGGCCGCCAATCATGTCCAATCACGTGCGTGGCACGCGCGTCAGCTATGGAGACTTCTAGAACCATCCATAAGCTCTTTTCCCCCATGGGGGATGTCCCTGGGGGATAAATGGGCATTCCGGCTGTGTGCCCCTTCGTCACTTCTTCCGTCAGTCATCTGGTTATTAGATTTTCCTCCCTCCTCTAGACCCATCGTCCCTAAGCAAAAAAGGGGTCCTGCGACCCATCCTAAGGATGCCTCATCCTACTTTTATGGATGCCTCATCTCGCTCCTGGGTGGAGGACGATGGTCTGGTGCCGAGGGCTTAGAGAGAGGAGAACCCAAGGCTCTCATACGGAGGTGGCGTTTGGGATGAATCGATGATTCATGGGCCGTCAAAAATGGCCCCGCCTGAGGCGTGACCATGGGTCCAGATGAGGCATAGGATGAAGTGGGCCAAAGAGACCCAAGGGCTGAAGAGGGGCCCAAGCCGATATTGACCAAACATTTTCCCCTCGGATTGGGCATGCTCCGAGGCTTTGACGAGGGTGCTTGCCCGATACGAAGTAACTGGATGGATGAGGGGACCCTCGGTCGTCTGGGGGGGATGCATATTCATCTCCTTCCATTTGTCTTTAGGATGATCACGCAACGGTTGCGTGACACTTGGCAAGATCTGGGGTCTTGTCTTAACACGCTTCCCAACGGATGCAATGTTATGACTAAGCGATGTGATGCTTCACGTTCCTCTATCTTTGCCCCTAAAACTATATGGGGCCTCTCTCGCTTGTTCCCTTCATTTGGTCCCCTCATTTTTTGAACTTCTTAGAGAGAGAAAGTCCTAGAGAGAGAAAGTGTCTACATCTTATTCGCGTTAGGGACCAAGCCGTTCAATCGTTCTCGCTGCCTCTTCATATCTTCCAGGTACTTTTGTCTCTTTGTAAATATGTACATTAGCAATGACTTTGAATGGGACCCCATCCTCGGGGCCTTCATTGAGGTGACTTCGGAATCTCGTCTAGAGCGCTTCAGGGGCACCATGGAGGGGCTTCGGCTCCTTCATGAGGACGAGGACTCCTGACCCAATGAATCTGCCCCCGGTGAGGTCCCTCTCCGAGCTCAGGATCATTTGGGTTGGGAGATTGACATGAATAATCTCCGCAATGTGGAGGATCTCGCACCCGCGACTAATGACAAGAGGGCCGACTCTTCGTCCGGCCTTCAACACCCTCGTCCTGAGGACATTAGTAATTAGTCATCGATGAGTAACCGCGACGCATTAGCAAGAGATATCAATATCAATAATAATAACTATGCTTTGGCTCCGGCGATCCCGGCTGTACTCGTGCAGGATTGATGTGTCCGTAGAAAGACTATGGCTCGAAGGATGGATTCAACAAAGCAGACATCTCAGAGGGTGCCATATGACCTCGAGGATGAGCCTAACCCGTCGTCGGCCGAGGCTGCCAAGCTGAAGCCCCTTGAAAGGAGAAAGCTCGTTCTGGACGAGAGTTCGAACTCGGCTTCGTAAATCGGTAAGTTATTTAAAATTCTTTTTGTTATCCCGGATCTAGATAGGTTGTCGCACTTCGGATCCCGACGAGGTCACCGTAGCCTGCCTCCCGCCGTACACCATCCCAGCGGGCATGATGAGGGCTCTGAAAAAGAGGAAGTTGCAGAAGGCCGCTGCGAAGGAGGACTCGAGCACGATACCAAGTGGTTGGAGTATACCCGAAAAAGACTTCGACCTCTAGTTGTCATGGGCATGTGACCCTAGGAGGGATTTCTTGTTGGAGCCAGAGGAGGGTTCGATGGTCGATCCCCCTGAGGGTTTCCATTTACAGGTTCTCGGGCAAGTTCGGTTTCCGAATGCCTCTTCATCCATTTGCCCTCGCCCTCCTAAGGGATTTTGGTGTTGCCCCAGCACAACTCGTCCCCAATACTTGGGGACATATCACCTATTTTACATCTTTTGTCGTGTACATAACATAACACCGACTCTTGGCCTATGGTCTCTCGTGACCAACGGCCCCAAACCACATCCTACTGCAAATTCCAATTTCTTCTTTGAGTCGAAGTTCGAGTTCATATTTGGACCTTTGATGCCATCCAAGAACCAAGGCTGCGTCTTCGACTATAATTATGTCGGAACCATAGAGGATGGTTTCCTAGACGGGATTCCCAGGTGAAACCCTTCTCTTATCGCGCCCTCCCTCGGTGGAAGACAAGGCCACTATGGAGTTGTTTTGCTATAAGGAAAGGTATCAGAAGGCCGAGAAGAAGATCTTCGTGAAGATGCCCCTTCGGTGGATTCCTGAGAGGAGGTGGACCGAGGACGAGGAGTTTTTGTTGTATCATGGGATTAGCGATGCCATGGATCGGGGTATTTTTCATCTATTTCCTTCTCGCTTGTATTTTGATTATCCCATATCATTAACTCACTGGCTTTGTGCTCCTATTTGCAAATATTGTTCGTGCTTTTTTGATGACCAACTCGGCGGGTGTCTATGGAGGACATCCAGGCCAGGATAGTGGTCGAGAACATGTTGATTCTTGTCGAGACGAGGGCGGTAAGTTTTTCGCATATGTTGCATTTCCTTGGTCTTATGTTTCCTGTTTGCTCACTCGGCTTTCACTTGTGCAGAGAAAGGACAAAGCAAAGAAAGGAGCCGGGACAAAGCGAAAGAGGTAGATGACGGCCTCCTAATCTGCTCCTACAACCACGAGTACTCCGGCGCCCAGGCCTCAGAAGAAGGAGGATATTGGGAAAGAGTTGAAGAACGTGGTCAAGGTCCTCTTGGACAGGAGTCTCGAGAGGGATGTTCATGTGGCCGTTCTGACGGCGCCTCCTGTCTCCAATCCTCCCTCCATGTCCCTTAAAGATAGGGGGAAAGGAACTTCTGATCCTGAACTGTCCCCCCCTCTCCTCCTATTAGGGCCTCCCTGAGGGGCCTTCTTTCTTGGCACCTCTCCCGGACTCTGGACGAGAAGGATAGAGTTGTGGCCTCTTTCCTGGACAAGGCCGTGCCTGGGGAGGACCTATAGTACTTGGAGAACCGTCCAGGTGCTACCGAGTACATGAGTCGTCGCTTGGCTATGGAGGTATGCTTCATTTTATTATGTTGTATTTTCCTCCTCTCTCTAAGCTTATCCTTCTCTGTTCCCTCTCTCAAGTGGTGATCTTGTCTTGGCATTACACCAAGCTTGCTAAGAAGGAGGCGTCGGATTGGGATGCCGAGGAGGAGAGGGCTGAGGCCGTGAAGGCCAAGGAGAGAGTTGAGAAGGCCAAGGAGAGGGATTAGCTATCCCATCGCTGTGAGGCCTTCGAGAAAGAGAAGGCTGAGATGGGGGCAAAGCTTGCTACTGTTGAGGCCGAGCTAGCCAAGGAGAAGGAAGAGAAGTCGACCATGGAGGCTGAACTGGCCAAGGAGAGGGATGAGAAGGAAAAAGAGAAGGCCACCTCCAAGTACCTTGGTGATGCAATGGTTACATCCAAGAGGGTTTTCCTTGACAACATCAAGGAGGCCTTCATGGCCAACTCCGGCTCTAAGGACAACTTCAAGTGTCTACAGGCGAAGAGGGTTGTTCTGATGGTGGCCAAATCGGGGGAGGACCCTTCAACCATTGATGAGGCCTATAGAGATGAGCTGAGCTGGGACCCTCGCGAGCACTACCGTCAAATCACAACTTCTGACCTCCATTTTCTCTGATATAGGCTTCTTGGACGATATTGGGGATCACCTCAAACCTCAAGACGAGGGTGATCATGACATAGGAGACGAGGGCCAGGTTGGTGCTGAGGGTGTTTCTTCCCCTGGGGTGATGCCGAGGCGGTTTCTTCTCCCTGGGGTCACGATGTCGTCCCTTCTCCCGATGATGCCGCTATCGCTTCTTCTCTTAGGGCTTCACCCCCATGATGGTTGTAACTTTTGTATTTTGGGGATTTTTGTGATGAATTGCGAACGGTGATTTTGTTTTTCCGTTTTGAATGAATATCCGCTGATTTCTCTTTAATGCTTGCACTTCGTCTTGATTTCTGCACC
Organism: Kewa caespitosa; assembly: GCA_900322205.1. Lineage (NCBI taxonomy): Eukaryota > Viridiplantae > Streptophyta > Magnoliopsida > Caryophyllales > Kewaceae > Kewa > Kewa caespitosa. Next base: position 49,352 of record ONZA01013433.1, on the reverse strand, counting down.
AGACTTGATTAAGTGATGCTTGTTGAGAGTGTGTCGAAGGTTCATGGTGGGGGTAGGGTCTCCGATCCCTCTGCCCCTACTTGAGCAAGACTGGGTGAGTTCTGCCGAAAGCCCTTTGACGAAGCGCATCTCTTCGTCGCACGTTGCCTGTTGGGTGGGGACAAGTACTGTTCTGTTGTGTCGAGGTAGGGGTTTTGGCCTTCAATACTTGGAAATTTTTTTGGATGTTCATAAATCAAGACCCTCCTTTCCACGTGCGCTATCTTTTTGGAAAACTTTCCCCTCTTTTCTAGCTATTTCATCGTTTTTATCTCCTTGGGGTGCGTTACGCCACGTGTCGCACATCCCCTACTTCCCTGAAGCGATCTGGACCATTGATCAATTTTTGCCTTGCCTCTAAAAAGGGGGTCTCTGAGATTTTCTCCTTGCACCTTTCCTTTCCTTCTTTTTATTTCCTCTTTGAGGAAAGAACATGTTCTCTCTTTTTTGGTGCTCTCATCTTTGTCCCTTCTCTCCCTCTTTCCCAGGGTGGAAATGTCTTCGTCCATGGCTATGACGACCCTGGTGGCTTCGTCTTCGGACTTGGTCCATGTTTAATGCTTTTTGATGAGCGCGGCCTTTATGGGGTCGACTTGCTTATCTCATTAGTCTTCGATGATAAACATCCTTAACTTATGGAGGGATGCCGGACAGTAAGGGGCCGTATAGCTGTTCTTCGACCTTCGAACTCCCGAATGGGCTATTGATGCATTTTCATTCACTTTCCGTTCACGGGCCACAAGATGAGCTTGTCCCCGTGTCGTCGTCCCTCGCACCTTTCTCTTCTAAGGGCTAAGAGAGGCGGCTTTGCCTGGCTGCTGTATCTCTTCTTTGCAGGAAGACGGAGTGGATGATTTGGAAGTTGGAGAGAGGCGTTGGGTGACGGTGGTCGAGATCGTGGTCAAAATGCACTCCTCCAAGGTAGGAAGGACTTGGCGTATTACGTTACGTCCCCGTCCTCCGCCTTGTCTTCCTTCGTCCTGTCATCGGCCTCTTGGCTCTCGTCCTGCAGCTTCGTCCGGGTGCCCCTTCCGCTGGAATTCGAGGGTTCCCCATTTCAAGGAAGAACTTGGCGTATTAATTTCTTTTTGGTTTTCGAGGATATTTTTCTTTGTATTCTTCTGTGTTGAAATCTTTGTAAAGGACTTCAATGAATGCAAATGAGATTGTTGGCTGTCTGCCGCCTAGGACGGGGTCTCGTCTTTTCTTCTTTGTTGTTCTTATTTATTTTGCTTCATCTATTCTTGCATTTGTAGACTTGATTTAATTGCCCCCTGGGGTGGGGTCTCATCTAACCATGTTGCAGGCTTAATTCATTTGCCCCTAAGGTGGGGTCTCGTCTAACCGTTTTGTAGACTTAATTCATTTGCGGCCAGGGTGGGGTCTCGTCTAACCGTATTGTAGACTTAATTCATTTGCCCCTAGCATGGGGTCTCGTCTAACCGTGTTTTAGACTTAGTTTGTTTTCCTCCAGGGTGGGGTCTCGTCTAACCATGGTGTAGACTTAATTCATTTCCCCCTAGGGTGGGGTCTCATCTAACCGTGTTGTAGACTTAATTCATTTTCTTCTAGGGTGGGGTCTTGTCTAACCGTGTTATAAACATAATTCATTTGCCCCCAGGGTGGGGTCTCCTCTAATCATGTTGTAGACATAATTCATTTGCCCATGGTGGGGTCTTATCTAACCGTTTTGTAGACTTAATTCATTTTTCCCCAGGGTAGGGTCTCTTCTATGTATGTTTGAAAATTATCTCAAGGCAACATGTAGACGAAAGGCTTGTGAGCCAAAGAAGGTTTCAGTCATGGTTGTTTGGGGGGACCGACCCCTCTTGGCCAACGGCCTTACAAAATGGATAATAGAGCTTTTGGGGGTGCCTACCTCGTCATCTAGAAAAAGTCTAGCAATCAAAAAGTTCGGTGAGGCTCTTGAGGGGTGCCTACCCCGACGAGGCTCCGCGATGAGACTGCGTCCTATACGAAGAACTTCTGGAGGTTGTTGATATTCCATGGTCTGCTTATCTTTCTCCCTTCCGGGATCTCAATTTAGTAGGTCTTTGAATTCAGTACTTTGGTCACCTTGTAGGGCCTTTCCCAGCTCGGTGTCATCTTCCCTTCTGTATTCTACCTCCCCGCGGACTCCATGGTCCTCAAGACGACGTCTCCCACATTTAATTTTCTCATCCTCACCCTTCGATTGAAGTCTCTTGTCATCCTCTGCTTGTAGATCTGGGCTCTCAGCAGCGCGTCTCCTCGTACCTCTAGGAGAAGGACGAGGCTGTTCTTCAACCTCTTGTCATTTATCTTGGGGTCGAAGTGTTCGACCCTTGGGCTCTTGTTAGCCAGTTCTAATGGGTGTAAGGCCTCTGAATCGCAGACGAGGTTGAACGGTGTCTCTCCCATGATTGCTTTCTCGGGTGTTCTTGATGCCCACAAAACTTCTGTTAATATTTCGGCCCATAGCCCTTTGGCTTTGTCTAGCTTCTTCTTGATTCCATTCACCAAGATTTTATTGCTTGATTCTACCTGACCATTCGTCTGGGGCCTTGCGACTGCAGTGAAGTTAGCTCTTACCCCATAATCGGCTAACCAGTCGGTGAGCTTTGGTGTATCAAACTGTCTGCCATTGTCGAAGATGATGCTTCGGGGGGTGCCGAAGCGCGTGAGGATATTCTCTAGGATGAACTTCTTCACATCTGCTACAGTTTTTTTTTTTCACAGCCTAGCTTCGATCAACTTAGTGAAGTAGTCGACGACGACGATGGCGTACCTAAGATGGTTTGGGGCATGCGGGAAGGGGCCGACAATGTCCATGCCCCAGTGGTAGATGGGTAATGGAGATAGAATGAGCGTCATCTTGGCGAATGAGAGTATCGGGACCAGTGCGAAAACTTGGCACTTCTCATAGCTCTTAATCATTTCGGCTGCATCATTCTTTAGGGTAGGCTAGTAAAAACCCAGCCTCAAGATCTTGTGAGCTATGGTTCTTCCCCCCTGATGGGCTCCATAAATTCCGGCGTGGGCCTCTTAGATGATCTCCTTCCTTTTGTCTTCGAGGCACACCTTAGCAGCGGGCGGCTCAATCCCCTTTTGTACAGGATGTCGTCTCGAAGTTCTAACCACTTGGCTTTCATCTGGATTCTCTTTGCTTCCTTCTCATCTTCTAAGAGTTTCCTCTCTCCCAACCAAGTTATCAAGGGCTCCATCCACTCATCTCTTTGTTCAAGTAGAAAGACTTCAGGCTCAGTTCTGATGCTTCTCTTCTCCTTCTCTTCCCAGAATATATTTCAGGATACCCCCTCGGCAGAAGAGCTTGCTAGCCGAGCCAAGGCATCGGCATGGTGGTTCTCTGACCAGGGGATGTGGTTTACTATCACTTCATCGAAATATTTAATCATCTCATGTACCTTGCCGAGGTATGCCTTCATCCCTTCTCTTTTGACCTCGCAGTTCCCTGAGATCTGCGAGACGATGAGTTGGGAGTCCATCCTTACTTTGATTTCACTAGCCCTGGCAGGTCGGGCCATTTCCATTTTCACGATGAGGGCTTCCTATTCGGCTTCATTGCTTGATTCTTGAAATCCGAATCTTGTTGCGTACTAGAAGACATCCCCCTTGGCTGAGGTGATAACGATATCTGCTCCACTTCCACTCTTGCATGATGAACCATCAACGCTCATAAGCCAGGAATCGATCCAGTAACTCGGTATCTTCTCCGAGGATGTCAATTCGGTGACGAAATCAGCAAGGGCTCGTCTCTTTGTCACCCTTCTAGGCTCATACGAGATGTCGTAGTCAGTAAGTTTGTGCGCCCACACTTGTGCCGTTCTGGCCGAGTCCAATCTACATAGTATCTTCTTCAGTAGTTGGTTCGTCAGAACAATTACGGGGTGACCCTGGAAGTAAGGCCTGAGCTTTATAGAGCTGATGAGGACTCCTATAGGAAACTTCTCTGGTACGGAGTACCTGAAATCAGCCACGCATAGGGCATGGCTAGTGAAGTAGACGGGTTCTTGCCTCCTCTCTTCCTCGTTGACGAGGACTAAGGCGATGGGCCTATCAGAGACGGCGAGGTAGAGGAACAGTCTCCCTTCGGGTCTTGGTGAGGTTATTTTGGGTAGGGATCCCGAATACAGCTTCAGCCTTTCGAAAGATTCTTGGGACTCATCGCTCTAATCAAACCTCGTCCCCTTCCTCAGTGCTGAGAAGAAGTGTGCGCATTTGTCCGCCAATTTGGAGACGAACCGGTTGAGCGCCGCGATGCATCCTGTCAACTTTTGTACGTCATCATGTACTTTGGGAGCTTCATGTCAATCAATTCCTTCACTTTTTTTGGGTTTACGTCGATGCCTCTTTCACTTACCATGAATTCGAGGAACTTACCTCCTCTCACTCTGAAGAGACACTTCTTAGGGTACAGTTTCATAATGTTTATCCTCAAGGTCTCGAATGTTTCCCTCAAGTCCTTCACATGATTGGATGACTTCACACTCTTGGTGATGAGGTCGTCCACATAGGCTTTGAGGATTCTTCCGATTTGCCCTCCGAAGACCTTTTGGACGAGCCTCTGGCCGACATTTTTCAGGCCGAAGGGCATCATGGTGTAACAGAACACCACTTCGTCAGTGATGAAGGCCGTTGAACTTTTATCCTTCTTCTTCATGAAAAATTGATGATAACCCTACAAGGCATCCATAAAATTCAGAAGTTCATGGCCGATAGTGAAATCGACCAGCTTATCTATCCTTGGTAAAAGGAAATGATCTTCCGAACAAGCTTTGTTTAGGTTCGTGTAATCGACGCACATTCTTTAACTCCCTGTTGCCTTCTTCACCATCACCACGGTGGCAAGCCATTTTGGGTACCGACACTCTCTTATGAATCCAGCCTCCAACAACTTCTTAACTTATGCTGATGCGGCTCGACTTCTTTCTTTGACCATATGTCTCTTCTTTTGCTTGACAGGATTGAGTTTGGGGTTTATGCCGAGGTTATGTTCCATGAGGGACCTGTCGATGCCAGATATTTCGTCTGGGCCGAAGGCGAAGTTGTCTTGGTACTCCCTAAGGAGCCTCGTCAGGCCTTTCCTGGTGGTCTCGTCCAGCTCGTCACAGAGGTATGTGACTCATTCTGACCGAGAATGGTCATGATGACCTCCACCTTCCCCCTGAGGGGGTAGCCCGCTCTCTTTCTTCAATCCTGGCGTCAGCAACTTATGGTGGGACGATGTCCACCATCAAGCACTGCACTTCCTTTCCTTTCGCTTCCTTTGTTGGAGAGGTTTCTTCTATATGAACAACGACTTTCTTTTCAGGGGTTTCTTTTGCTTCTCTTCTTCGAACTGGTTTCGGCCATTAGCAAGGTCCTTGACTCGGCAGGGTGTAGCATTTTTTCTGCGATGATACTCTTGTCGCTAAGGCACTGGACGTAGTAAGTCCTGGTCATCTTCTGGTCGCTGAGGACCTTCCCCACTTCCCCGTCGTCCTTGTGGAAATTCAATGTGAGCAACATCATGTTTGGTGTTCCATTGATTTTGTTCACTGTTGGCCGTCCAAGGAGGATGTTGTATGCGATCGGGACATTGACGACAAGGAATTCTGAGGCGATCGGTCTGGTTTCATTTTCTGGCCTTATCCTCACTAGGAGTTGGATGCTTCCCATTGGCTTGACTTGATTTTAGCCGAAACCTATTACGGGGTGACTACTTGTTGTCACCTTGTCCGAGGTGTAGCCGAGGTCTATAAGGCAGCTGACCGTATTACATCAACGGAACTCCTTGTTTCCACTAGGAATCTTTTCACTAAGGTATTGGCTATCTTCGACTCAACGACGAGGGGGTCATCATGAGGAAATTGGAGGGGTCATGTGTGCCTCGTCGAAGATGATGGGCTTCCCAAAGTCGGGAACTTCCTCGATCAACATGATTTGGTCGAGGGATCTATTATGGGATTGTCTTGCCTTGTTCGCAAGGCCACCTCCTGCCGGGCCACCTGAGATGACGGCCACTTCGTAGGAGTCCGAGGAGGAACTTGAGGCCGTAGGCTTGGTTTCCCCCTGGCCTGGCTGGACGGTGGTCGTACCCTTCTTCTTGAGATAGGGGTTTAGTTTCCCTTCTTGTGCTAGCTTCTTGAGGTGGGAGCCTAGATCTTGACAATATTTCGTACTATGTCCATGCTCCTTGTGGTAGTGGCAGAAAAATTATCACTTTCTTGTGCCTTCCTTCATCGGGGTTGGGTCGGGCAGTAACTTTGGGTCAATTTTTGCAAAAATGGCTTCTTGGTTGCAATTTAAGATCTGATTCACTGAAGGGCTCTCCGACATCATCCTTTCGGGCTTTCCCCGCCCTTTGAATCCACTTCGACCTCCTCTCCCCAAACCTTTCTTCTTGAACTAAGGCTTCTCGACGGTTAGGGCTTTGACCATCCTTCTCTCCTTCCTTGATAGCTTTGTCTTCTCATCATTCTATTTCTCTCGCCGGTGCCCCCTGTTCACCACATCTCGTCCTGACCTCTCCCATACAATGAAGAGTTAGGAAGAATATGCCTTGAAGAAGGGTAAGGTGAGCTTCTCTTTCTTCAGCTTCATGTGTTCAAAGTCTTTCAAGACCTCGCTTCCATTACTAATGCCCTAGACTTAAGCCGTGCATGCTATTGTCTGGTCGAGATCCATGATCTCTAGGCATTTGTCATTAAAGCATTTGTCGTAGTCCTTCATCGGCTCCCTCTTTCCCTGCACAATGTTGTAAAGGTGTTCTAAACACATCTCGATCTTCTCACATGTCGTGAAGTTCTCCATGAAGACGCGACAGAGCTCATCGGAGCTGTGAATGCTGTGGGGAGGGAGGCTGTCTAGCCATTTAAGGGTTCTTCCCTCAAATGTCCCGATAAAGTGTCGGCAATATGTGGCGTCATTCCTCTCTTGGGTCATCATAGCTGCCTCGTAGGCCATGAAGTGTTCTCGGGGCAAGGTCGTTCCATTATACTTCTTCACCTTCTTGATTCGGGAGTTCAAGTTTAGAGGGTAAGCCATGATCTCTTCGCTAAAAGGGACTTTCATGTTAAGGTCGAGTCTTATCTCCAATCCCTTGAAACTTTTCGTGATGTCATCATAGTCTGTCGGCCCTAGTCGGGTCATGACTGGTCCTCGTTGTCCCTGCAACCTCTTGGCCTACCTACGCCGTATGATTTCCCTGACATCTTCCTTCTTAGGGCTTTCTACCTCCCCTTCAGCCACTCTTCTTTTTCTCTTCATTGCTTCAACAAAGGGTTGTAGGTCTCCTACGCTCCTCTTTGGCTTTCCAGGTATCTTCTTACTCTTGCTTCGTTCGAAGGCCTTCGACATGCTCTTAAACCTCGAGGAGGAAGAGCCGGATCACTCAGGATAAACTGGGGGGTCTTTAGCACTTGTCTTGCTTGCTCTTAGAGCGCTGAGCCCCCGCGGCGGGCATCTTCCTCGAAGTGCCTTCATCTTGGTGCCTCGTCATCCCGATGTGACTCAGGATGTTCTCCTGAAGGGTCGTACACATCTTGTGCATGTCCCCCAAGCTGTTGGCCTGTAAGGCCTCCAGTTCCTCTCTCATGATAGGGGCCTGGGTGTTACCTCGTCCTCCAGTGGACGAGCCGAATGGTTTCCTCCCTCATGGTTCGACATGGATTTGCTTTTTTGTGGTTCAGGTGTTTGAATGTGTTTTTTTATTCCCAATCTCATGCAACTTTGACTAGCCACTCCCCACAGACGGCGCCAAATTTTTCGGGTATTTTTGGGTAAGGAGAGTGGACCCTCGAAGACTCAAAGGGTTGTAAAGCTTCAGTTGTATGAGATGAGGTAGACTCTGACGTAGCTCGTCAGAAAGGGGTACCTGCACAGAAAGCGCACGTGAACTGCCCCAGTCATGGTCCGGGGAATCGTCCTCCGACGATCAAGTCAGTAATGGAGTTCCAAATAGGTTTGCCCGCAAAGGGCCGAATAGAAAGATCTTTAGGGCAACCAAATCTTCCTTGGGAGAGGGGGAGACTTGAATGCTCTAGAGAGAGAAAGTAAATGAGCTAATCGATCAGTTGTCAAGATCAATCACTTTGTTCCTACCCTTGAAAGGTGTGCACGCCTCCTATTTATAGACATTCTCCAGGTGATGCTATGGTTGCTGCCTGTCCAGTGGGGAGGCGCCACGTGGACATTCCTTCCTTGGGCCTGGCAAAGACATGGGCCTTGAAGGATGCCAATCAAGTCTAATCACGTGTGTGGCATGCGCGTCAACCTTGGAGACTTTTGGAACCTTCCTCAAGCTCATGGGGGATGTTCCCGGGGGATAAATGGGCATTCCGACTGTGTGCCCCTTCGTCACTTCTTCCGTCATTCATCTAGTTGCTAGATTTTCCCCCTCATTTGAACCCATCATCCTTGAGTGGGAAAGGGGGCCTATGACTCGTCCTGCTCTTGGGGATGTCACATCCCGCTCCTGGGGGGAGGGCGAGGGTCAGGTGCCGAGGGCTCAGAGAGAGGAGAACCGAAGGCTATCATACATAGGTGGGTTTTGGGGTGAATTGATGATTCATAAGGCGTTGAAGAGGGCCTGACCTGAGGCGTGACCATGGGCCCAGATGAGGCATCGGACGAGGTGGGCCAAAGAGACCCAAGGGCTGAAGAGGGGCCCAAGCTGAAACCGACCAAACAACGTCAGATCCGCGTTCTCCATTCCTTTGTTGTATGAGTAGATAATTTTTCTTCTTTATTCTTTCATCGTATATAATTTTTTCCCATAACTTCAGTTCCCAGGCTCCTCTTCGGAGAGGGGTGAGCCTAGTAACACTAACTTGCCCCACTTGAAGCTGGCAGTAGGTTCTCTTCTAGCGTCGCTTTGTATGGGTTCCACTTCGATAGACTATGTCCTCAAACAACTTAATAAACAGGGAGAGGACCTAGAAGATGACATAAAAATTTCGATGATACACTTGTAGGCCTAGGTCCCTTTGTAGAATGCCTCGCACTTCAGGCGATCAACCCCAAGGGTCCAGAGCTTCACGACCTAGCACGAGGATCAAGAAGACCACAACTTTCTACACCATGCGAGGTGGGAACACCACTTAGTAAAAGTAGTGAGGATAGTCCGCTGTTCTAGGCAGCTTCGGTACCAGCTCGGTGGAAGATGAGGAGGAAGGCGATCGCTCATTCAAGATGATCAGTCCAGCGACCTTTGACTTGTGAAGGCGAGCCGACGATGAATTCTGCCGTGAGCAGTGAGAGTAAACAGAGTGAGGCGCCGCATAGCACATTTGCCCCCAAACATCTCGTCTTCCCCTGGAAAGTTGAAATTTTCGTACTTTTCTATTTATGGTTCCCAACGATGGCTTCACCCCTTGAGATAGCCAAATCATCTGAGCTAGAGGAGTCAAATTCTTCTGGGTCATCGGAATCGACGTTATCTAGGTCCGATCAGGTTATGATACCGACTTCCGGTTGCGTTAGGAGATGATTAAGGAGACGTTGTTACATCCCAGTCAAGGGTAGACCATTATGACTTCACTTCGAAGTCCAAGGATGAATTGGTCATTGTCGCAATCCAGCTCGGGGCTGCCATGGATGAACCTCACGCATCGGGCACTAGGATGGTGGACGCATCGACCTCGGTTCACGAAGGTGAGCCCAAGGAGGGTGTTGATGCCAAGTCTGATGAAGATGAAAAATGGGATGAGGACATTCGAATGAAATTGGTTCTCTCGTAAGAAGGCCGGTAAGTTTCTACCATTTTTTGGAGCCCCGGGTTAATATGAGTTTGTTTAGGCCGGTCCTAACGGCTCCATCACCATCCCACCTCATGGTTGCATAGCTGTTTATGCAATGATGGCAGGCATGGGTTTCAGAGAACTACTTCCTGATTTCCTAGTGTCACTCGAGAACGAAGTGGAGCTTTCCCAACACATCTCACTCTAAACACATGGACGATGATCACGCATTTTCATCCGTCTTCCAGGTGTACGGAGTGACACCTACATTGGCACTTTGGATCAAGATTTCAGAGAAGGCGAGCCGGGCCCCTAACTTTTGGGGCTTCTTTTTACATTTTGGAACAACCTCAGTACGCCGTGGGGCTATTGAAGATAAGTTCTATCCAGGGTTTGAAGGATGACTTCTACTACCTGCGCAAGTTGTCTGGGCACCAATTTCTGTTGGGGAGGGGGGTACGCGTGCCAATTTTCAACTTTCTCCATTTCCATTGGGAGGGACGTGGCCCAAACAGTGGTGCCTCCGCTCGAGATAAACTAAAAGATGGTGAAACACAAAAGTGAATTAGGGAAGAAAACGTTAATTAATTTGGTTCAATTTGCATCATATCCATGTAGCACATGCGTACGCGCACTAAGTATCACATAATCAAACCCTTAGACATGGAGGATCCATTCGATTCTCTATACAAATTGTAAATGACTCTCCACTCATGACCTTTTTTTCATCTATTCATTTGAAGAAAAGTGGTATCCTACGACGCATATGCACTCCATAACGTTGTAGGCACATCCATGTCATGGGAGCGTATATTTTACCTGAACCCATTGAAACATTTAGAGGAACTAAAATTTTGTTTAGGTCCTGAACTTAGGGAGCATTTGGTACTTTCATGCTTGAGGTTTGTGTAGTTGCATTGCATTGTGAACTTAACCTTTTGACTGGGGGCTTTACGCCCGTTTCCATCCATCTAGAAGTTTAGGTTTTTCCCCCTTTTGAGTGCAAGAGCACTAATTTGAGTGTATCATCGTACCAAACCGTGAAGCCAAACTCGCATTGGGCTTCTCCTTTCCTTTTAACATTATTGGAGAATTATTTACAAAATTAAAGTCGAGGAATCAAACTGGGGACTTCGCCCATTCCACTTGATTCAACCTTGAAGAACATGGGATCTTACTTTTCTTTTTTTTTTTGTAAAAAAAACAAAATAAAAAAAATTCTCTTTCCATTTATTTCTTCGACATCTCTGATTCCCGACTTAATTTTATGGAGGATCTAATCCACATGACACGCGGCGGCGACTGAAATAGATTCATTTGAAGGCCATTATCACCTCCACTACAATTACTTTCTTCCCATGTAAGAAACCTAAACATGAAATGGCCAACCCAATTACCCTTCAAGACCTTGCCCAAATGATCACCGACCTTACTGAAAGAGTGGCCCAACTTGAACTCAAAAGTGTGGTCATCCCTGAAGTCAAAAATGACCTTGAAAAACTCGAGTCGGTCCTCAAGCACCACAAATTGTTCATTGAGTACCACAAAGTCGAGGTAGTCACCTCTAAACTTACGGGCACTTTACCCGACTTGACTTTCTTTACTGACCTCCCTAAAGATGCACATTCTTTCTCCTCTTGGGAGGTACCTCATCCATGGGACAAACCTCCAAAACTGGAGGCTTCAATTCGACCTTCTTCTTGGATAATGGAAGGACCTTTTACCTACGTTGGCTCGACGGGGGCGCGCGTTTCATTGTGTTTTGCCTTTCATTCTCCCGGGACTCCTTATGCTTGTTTGGGTTAGTTGAGATCATCCATGCGAGGTAGTGTTCTGTCACAAATGGAGATGACCACTTACGGGGCACCATCCAACGAGGGCGCTCATTCCAATATTTACTCCATATTTCTAGTTGCCGAGCGGTTAACCTTACCTTAGGTTGAACAACTATGTCTTTCCTTGGCACGCGCCTAGGACTCATCTAAGGGAATTTACCACTTACACTTAAGGGTATAAGGAAGAAGTTGTTCCCTCACATTTTCTCCATGTCTCTAGACAGACACACCTCAAAGTGGTTCTATGGACTCGATACTGAAAGAGTCAAAACTTGGGAAGACATTAGCCAGGATTTTCTAGCTTAATATTCCTATAACACTGAACTTTCCCTCACCATGAGAGAGCTAGAAGCTATTAAACAACTATCAGGAGAAGTTTCACGACGTTTATCTATTGATGGATGGAAAAGGCGAGCCACATGGTCAACCGACCTTTCCAAAAATACCAAGTGCGAATACTCATATGCAACCTAAGGTCCGAATTTAAAAGCCACATGATCTTCTAGGTCATAAGAACTTTCAATAAACTTATCGAGGCTGGATTAGTAATAGAATTTGAACTACCCGACGTTGAGGTCGAAAGCTCAAAAAACACGGGATAAGCTGACAAAGTCAATGCAACTTTATTACACTGCTAGGTATATCCCATGTACTCTTCACCCAAAAGTACTAGGATAATTTTTTGTTTTTTTTTTTAAAAAAAAAAAGTGCCCATACATCATCAATGATGATGTTAGGCAAAAGAAAAAATAAGAAAAAAAATCATTTTACCCGAACTACGTTTGGCCTTATTCCAATACAAATACATAGGTAACCCCACAGGCTCAGCCATAATAAAAAAAAAAAAAAATTAATAATAATAATCAAAAATCTGTATTACAACTGGGGGCTTCTCGTGATGCATAATTGCGTCCAATGACACTTGGAAGGTAGCTTGAACTTTTCTACATATCTAGCCATAAATCACCTAGAGTTAATTCGGGAATGAGTTCTCTTTTCTCTTTTTTGTTTATTCTTTTACTTTCAAAAAAAAAACACTTTTAAAAATTTTCATAAAATTATCTTTGGACTTGAAGGAGCCGATATTTGGATCGTAGCGATGACCTACTTTCTTGAAGGCAAAAAAAGAGAGACAAGGAGAATGTTCTGTACATACATACTCGACTTCGGAATAGTTGTTTAATTTACCTCTACAAAAAGAACACCAATCTCAAAATACATGGTTGTCCTCAAAAGTATAAAACTAAAGAGCATGGTACACACCCTCTAAGCATTCCTTTTAGGAACATTCCCATAAAATAGGCCCAAGTCTTGTCCACACGACTAATGACTAGGTCCAATACCATAGCTCTTTGCTCTTCCTATACCAATTGCATGCAAAAAATGAATGAATGATGATATCCTTTAGGCATATGGAAGGCCTTGACACTCTTCCTCACTTCAAGGATCCTCACAAAAAAATAAAAAAATAAATAGGCCCCTGCCTCGACAATGGCTAGGTCTAAGACAATAACTCTTGATTTCTCTTTGTATCGAGACATTCAAACAAGAGAAAGAACTAGAAAGGTGTCGATTATACAAACTAGTTGTCGAGTCACCTTCTAACTCAATATTGTAGCATGACCAAATTATCCATCCAAACAAGACTTGCTATTTTTCATGCACAAAAAGCCCGCTGGATCGATCATTTAAAAGAATGCATCTAGGGAAAAATTAGGGCAATTCAAAACTTTTTGGAACTACGTTCGGCCTAATTCCCATTCGGATTCATAGGAAACCTCTCGCACTCGAGGTTCGGCCAAAATCATTAAAGAGGAAGGAACAGAAGAGCCTTCTCCAAAGGGCCATTGACGCACTTCGTCGAAGTTCAATCAACCTTGCTTTCTAATAATCACCCTCAAATCAAAAAGACTTGGACTTCACATTTGCACCATTTTCATCAACCATCCTTCCCACAGATCTCCTGAATACATTACCTACTCACCTATGCCACGATCTCAAGCGTCATCACATGCTATCTCCCATGATCCCAAGGCACATCTACCACCATATACCTTGAGCTCGGCCTCACTAGGGGTGATAATGAGCCTAGTCGACTAGTCAGTTGCTCGAGCTCGACTCGGTCAAAACTCAGTCAAAGCTCGACTTGATCAAGCTGGAACTAGGCTCGGGCTGAGCTCAAGGTCTTTAACGAGCCAAGCAAAGCCAGCCCAAGCTCGGATTGGAAAGCTCGTGAGCCTCGCACGCTCAAATTTTTTTTGTTCTTTATACGTATTTTTTTTTTAAATAGAACTTATATACGACGTAGTACTCATAACAACGCATTAGTGTAACCAGTTCAATATTCTTGTCGGATAATGTATAAATAATTTTATTTATTACGTAAATGAAACTTTGAATATGCTTAAGTTATCGGATTTTGAATATTTATACACTGTATTACTTATGTGCTATTGATAACATATGAATGTGCTCTAAGATATATATAGGGGATAGTTTTGATGTAAACAAACTTCATAAGATCAAAGTCAATAAGTGCTGACACCAAAATAGTGTCCCCAAAATGAGCATATGACGATAAATAGTCTACGGTATCGTTCCCGAAAATTTCTAATACGCAAAATAATAAAACCAGAAAAATCCTAAAAGACAACCGAAGTCAAAAGGGTAAAGTGGTCATTTCATCTCACCTTGAAGTTTCTAGACCTCCCCTAGGATTCCTGGCCAAGGGGAGTAAAAACCGTAACAGACGCATTAAATCTAAGGCCAGCGATTGAGGCCCAAATCGTTGTCCACCAACGATTTGGCCAATAATCGTTCTCCTCCCAGCGAATTACACCATATTCGCTGGGCCAGGTGGCGATTTGTAACCAAATCGCCGTCTGTTGGCCTTCCCATGACCGTTACAACCCAGATGCATGGTTCAGCTTCAAGCAAATCGCACCAAATTCGTTGGGCACTCAATGAATATAGCCAAAATCGCCAGGTGCCCCAGCGAATTTGTTCATATTCGCTGGGCCAAGGTGCATTAAATTTTCAACTGCTATATAAACCCATGAATTAACCTACGGCATCAACACATTTACGTCAACAAACTCTCCAAAACCCTCCAGCAGCCAGAGAGCATTCTTCATATACTTTACCATTTTTGCTCATCCATTTTACATATTTTTCTCAAGCCAAAAACTACAAAAAAAGCCATAAAACACAAAACCTTTCCATCACAATTTTGCGTATAAGAATTTTCGAAAATAATTCCAATCAAAGGTAGACTCCCAAGGGTTCTCCCCTCCTAAGGCACTCCTTAGGAGGGGAGCTGTAAATTGTTTACATTTTATTTCCTTTTATTTTCATTTTAATTCTATTTATGTCACAAAATTTGAGAAAATGATGATTCAATATTATTTTCTTTAAGTATCCACATTTTTTTTTTCTGTCTAGTATATATTCTTCTTCATTTTCAAGTCGCAAATTTTGGGTAATAACAATTTGATGTTATTTTCTTAAGTAAAATGACTTTATTTTATTTTATGTATAAATGCATATATGTATTTTTATTTAATT
>ONZA01013427.1:14743-28645 GCA_900322205.1 Kewa caespitosa | reverse complement strand
TTGTTTTGGAAAAATAACATTAAATTGTTATTATCCCAAATTCATGATTTGAAAATGAAGAAAACTATAGGTACATTAGAAAATAATAAATATAAAATATACATATAAAATAAGAGAAAATAATATTTAATTATTATTATCCCTAATTTTGCGACATAAAAAGAAATTAAATAAAAATTACGGAAATAAAATGTAGAAAAATCACAACTCCCCTCGGAAGGAATGCCTTAGGAGGGGAAGACCCTTGGGACTCTACCTTTAGTCGGGATACTCACCAGAATTCCTTGTACGCAAATTTTTGTGTTCTGTTTTTTGTGTTTTAAGGCTTTTTTTTTTGTGTTTTTGGCTTTAGGAATATTATGTAGAATGCAAACAAAAATGATAAGGCTTGAGGAAAAATATTTTCTGGTTGCTGGGAGGATTTTAGCAGAGGTTTAGGCTGTAATTAATTGATATGTCGTATGGTTAATGCATGGGTTTATATAGGATCAAGAAATTAATGCACCTTGGCCTAGGAAATATGAAGAAATTCGCTGTGAGACAAGGCGATTATTCCTATATTTGTCTAATGCAAATATGGTGATATTCACTGGAAACTGAACCATGCGCCTGGGTGAAACGGTCAGTAAAGCTCAACAGACAGCAAATATGAGAGAAATTCGTTGCAAGTCCCGGTGAATATGATGGTATTCGCTGAGAGCCAAACGATTTTTGTGGAGTTTTTTCTGAGCTATGACTCTGGCCGTGGTTTATATCGGATCAATAAATTTAATGCACCTTGGCCCAGCGAATATGAAGAAATTTGCTGCGAGACAAGGCGATTATTCCTATATTTGTTCAGTGCCCAGCGAATATGGTGATATTCACTGGAAACTGAACCAAGCACTTGGGTGAAACGGTCAGTAAAGCTCAACAGACAGCAAATATGAGACAAATTCCTTGCAAATTCCAGTGAATATGATGGTATTCGCTATGAACGAAATGAATTTTGTGGAGTTTTTTGTGAGCTATGACTCTAGTCGGGGTCGGGTGTCCTGACTGGATCGATATTTTTGTCAAGAACTATTTAGCTCATACCCGTGTTGAGAGTGGAAAGATTAGTATGGTGGGTATGGTGACACTGTTGGCCGAATATCTTGACGAGCCTGTGCCGGGTGACGGTGAAATTTCTTTCGCCCTGCTTTCGGATGGACATTTGTGAAACCTTGATAAGCTAAAATCCGTGCATATGCTCTCATTTAAACATGAGAGGACAAAGTTTTTGTGGCAATATGGGACTTCAAGTGTGAGGTCCATGCATCTTCCACAACGTGAGTGGGTTGAAATTCCTCCCCATGCTATAGTTCCAGCATTACGTATCGGTCCCGATGCGCAGTATAGGGATGGTGTGCACTTGGGGATGTCCTAGAGCCAACTCTAAGGCGAGGCCGAAGAGGAGGAGGTTCCTCCGGAGCATCCTCATGCTGAGGATGTTAGCAGTGCAGCGGGATATGGTGCATTTGCGGGCCGTGTGGATGAGATGTACAATGAAATGAGAACGATGCGAGCCACGCAGCAAGCCATGTTTGATTCCTAAAGGCGTTTTGATGAGCGACTTGCCCATATTAACTCCATGGTTTTGGGGGTTGCTTGCATTACCCATGCCAGGAACTCCTTCGTTATGTACAATTCTCGGGCCAGTATTTTGGAACATTCTAGCCTTGAGTGTAGGAGGAACAGCCCGACTTCGACGATTTTGCAGGGCCTTCCGGGTCCTAGGTATTTGCCCCCACTCTGAGGACAAAGTGACAAACAAGAGTGGGGGAGGAGGTATCTCTTGTATATTTGTATATATTTGATTTTCAAAAAAAAAAATTGAGAAAAAAATTGAGAAAAAAAAAAACAAGTAAGGCCGCTAAATGAAAAACCGGCAAGGGCAGGCAATTCTAGCAAAAGATAAGCCATCTTGTGAGGATGTGAGCTTAAAAGAATAAAGATGCAAGGATGAAAACCCCAAAGGGATCCTTGGCAAAATGAGACACAAAAGAATAGAGAGAAATGCAAAATTGTGCATATTGTTCTTCTCATTTTCCGGAGTGGTGACATAAGTGGAAGTCGAGAAATTTGTCGGGTTAAGACTAGGTTCTTTTTGATTGTGAATGGTGGATCTCACGGAGTAGTTGGTTTGTTTGGGTGGATGTGCATTCATGGTGGTCTATGCTTGATTGTGGTTTAATTGTTGGTCGTGTGATTGACGGTGGGTGTGATTAGCTAGGATACTTTGGGATTACATTAGTATCCTAGTTTGTTGTAATTTCTGAGAAGCAGTTAGGCTGTAAAAGTGTTATTCGGGTGTGAGCTTGTAACCTTTGAGATCTTTCAGGTTTCAAGTCTCACTTAATCTTTGTAAAAGTCAGGAGGTTTGGCTAGGAGTAGGTTGGATGTTTGATTTGTGGTTTATTGTTAGTACTAGATTATGTTTTTGAAGGTTCTCGATGTTTTGGTTTTCTTGAGGGCAAGCAAAGTCTAAGTATGAGGGAATTTGATTAGCACAAGTTAGTACATTGCACGAAGAATGGGTTTTGGTGTCCTTAGATGCTATGGCTTATGTCCATTTAAGAAGACCAAGGGCGTTATCGTTATTTCAAGTCGTACATTTGGGAGGAGTTCCGATCGGAGAGAGTGTCAAACATCAACATCTACAGCGGGAGAGAAGGCTTCAAAGCAAGCGCGGGATACAGAGCTTAGAGAAAGAGCAAAGTGTTTAACGCATCTAGAATGGGCTTCGCGTAGCGCCACCTAGAGCGCACTACGCGAAGGTATCATCTTTGCAACAAGAACCTGTTTCGCGTTGCACGGCCCTAGGCATGCTGCGCGCTTCTCCTCTGTTTTCAAACCTATTTCCCAGATTGTGCTCCGCGCTGCGCTCCCTAGGTTATTTTCTGAAGCGTGCTTTCCGCCGCTTTAGTTATTTTTCTATTTACAAGTACTAGTATAAATAGGTTTTTGAAAGGTCTTTTAGGATAATCTTTTGAACTTTCTTCAACCTTTTCTTGTTCCTTTTTCATGGTGATTCCAATGGAGATTGTAGCTTTAACTTCTTATATTTGATTGATCAATTGAAACTAATGATCTAAGAATGTGAGATTCTCAACTCTCTTATTATTTCTTGACTACTATTTCAGTACTTATTGTTATTTCATGATCTTTGCATGTTTTAGACTTGAAGACCTGCTTGTTTGATACATGTATTGATCTACTTCAAGATTTAAGATTAGATTCGCTGAATTGATCTTATTTCTTGAGTTGCAACTAGAACTTGTATTGTTTAACTGATTTAACCTTGCTAATTCTAGGGTTTTGAAATATCTAGTTGAATAATCCTGGTGTGAGATTATTCACTTGCTTATTGGTTCTCTATTTGTTAATGCTACTTGTGGATTGAACCTAGATGCTGATTGGATTAGGTTATTCATTGGTTAGGGTTTTGTAGTTAAACTGATTGTACTACTTTATTACATTTAAGGAGAACTGAAGGGTTACTCCTTCACAATAGGTAGTCAAGACCTAGGAGGAGAGTTTGTGTTTCTTTGATTAGTCAGAAGAACAGTAATGGATGTTGATCAAGCCAAGACTTGCCTCTTATTGACTACCCATTATTTATTTGATTGTTCATTACTTGTTAATTGTTTAGATATTTGTTACTCAGTATTACAATCCTTTTGACAAGATTAACCCCCATTTGTTACTTTTCATTTACGCTAGAAACAGTTGTGAAAATTCCTTTTCCTATGGATACGATCCTTACTCCCACAACTACATTAATTTGGAGTATAATAGTAGGTTTATATATTTGATTTAGGCTATATGACTTAGCCTCGTCATCGGCCCGTCGGGAGGATATCCTCAATGTTAATAAGTGGGGTCATCTCTCAGGGCGATCAGAAAAAAGATCGTGAATCTATCGTGAAGTCGATTACTTTGACAGAGGTGGCCAAGAAGAAGAGGAAGGTTAAGCAACCGATGGCTTATGATGTGGAGGCTGTCTAGGCTCAGCCAACAGCCACGGTGGACAACCGCTTGGAGCTCCCCTTTCCTTTCTATTTTTGGAGAAACATAAGGTCAGGCTCGCCTATCACTGCATGCACCAATGCATTACTGCCAGTGATTTTCATGCACTAGATGATGACAAGGTCTGAGGCCTCCAAGAGATGGTGCAAATTGCCCACTAGGTAATACACTGTTTCCATTACCTCGCTATTTCTTAATTTTTATGTTTGAAAATATCTAACACTTTTTACTTCAAAGAACTATGTCATGATTTACTAACGGATCAACTTCTAATGGCCAAAGAGGAGAGTATCAGGGATCTCCAGGAGTCCTTGTCGAAGTCAGAAGCGGCAATAGCCCATCATTTTTCTTAAGAGGAAGTCCACCAGCCCGCAGCTGTGAAGGCTGCAACTGAGAATTTTTCCTTCGGACTAGCAGCTATAGAGCTTTGACTGGCTGAGAAGGACATGGCCTTCAAGGAGGCGAAGCTGAATGTGAAAGAGCAGCATCAAGACCTTGAAGTTTTTGGAAGAGTACCTTCGTGCCCAGCCTTATTAGCTCGAGAAGATCTTGACTGACATCGTAAAGGCCTTGTTTACCACTTTGCGCGGTCCTCAAGCCGTAACGTTATTTGTTAAGGTTGCGCGTAGTGCCTTGAAATTGTGGGAGAAGTCTAAGGTGGATCTCATAGATCTTCTCTAGTCTGATTTGTGGGTCGAGTACGGGGAAGTTGATGTTCAAGAGGACGAAATGGATGAAGAGGCGGAGTAGTTTTTCACTTCCTTTTCAGGTTTGTAGAGCATGTGGGAATTCCCTTGTATGTTTTTGCGACCTTAAACAGTTGCCTGCGAAGCCTTTGTAATTTTTTGCCAGATAACAAGTTCTTCTCATTCAGTTTGCAATCTCTTACTACTGCTATGAGTGCTTGTTTTCTTGTAAGCAATTCTATTTGTGCATTTTTTTTTCATGTAACTTAATACATCCTGTGTGTATGCCGCAAATTAAGGGTTAGGAAACGTTAAAATAAGTATGTTTTATGACCCCACTTACTTTTAGTATTCCCTTGAATGAGAACCAGTTATATTAAATGATTCAACAAGTAACTGTTTCAGGTATTTTTGGGTTTAGGAGTGTACCCTTGAATCTCAAAGGGTTTAAGTATCTTAGTTGAATGAGAATGAAGAGATGATGAAGTGCTTTTGTTCGATCTGAAGTGACTTGCAAAATAGAACCTCGTGAACTGCCCCCGGTGTGCTCTGGGGATCTGTTCTTAATGCACTTCACACTTAAACATCTAAGGAGTTAATGCCAAGTGTCAAGTGCAATGAATGAATGATTAATGTGTACCTTCTTGGGATGCATGATGGGTCCTTTTGTAGGTCATTGCCCCCAACCATAGCTAGGGTTTTGGGCCACTGAAGAGGGAGACGGCGCGTGAGCACTAAAAATCGGTAGACCCTAGCTAGCTATGGCCCTGTAATCCTCCTAGCACCATTATTGAGTAGGTCTAATTGAGTGGAGCAAGCATTCCCTCGTCGAGAAAAAGGATGGTGGTCGAGATCCCCCTTCAACTAGGTGTAGGGCCGACGCCCTCCCTTGAAGTTCAGGGGATACCTCTAGCCGAGTAGAAGTAATTTATTAACCCTGATCAACGGTGAAACTAGGGCATGGTCAACGGTAAACATGAACCGAAGGAATTGGCCCAAACATTTGCCCCGCAGATTAGGTTTGTAACCGTATTTTCTGAGGTCACTGCCTGATCCAAACTGCTATCCCCGAACTCATACTCGTTGCCCCTCAGGGAAAGGCTAGATTTTATGGGGATTTGAGCCCTCCCTCAGCTGAAATCTTTTTGAATTTTGAAAAGTGGGACTGTCGTGGTTCCTCCTGAGGCTGGACGCATGTCCCTTAATAGTAAATGCTAGGATTTCCTTGAAACCTTCTATAGAAATCCCCTTTTTCTCTTCTCCCTTTAACCCTTGCTGAAAAAAATTCTAGAGGGATAAACCCCTTCCTAGAGAGAGAAGCTCTTCAGTCAAATCCTCAAACGCTTCGACTTCGAATATTCAAGTACCTCTCATTCAAATCCTTGATTACTTCCGCTTTAGAGCTTCAAGTAATTAAGCATCTTAAAAGTCCCTCCTTCAGTAGACCGCGAAGGGTTGGTGTTGATAGCACCAAGAGTTCCCACCTTAGGGTCCGCTGCAAACTCCTCCTTAAGACAGCACGCAAGAAGCTTAGCCAACCGGGCCCATATGTCCTTGGCAGCCTTAGGTCCCTTAGTGTCCTCAGTCTAGCTAACCAGCTGAGTGGCCTAGATTTCTTCGAAGCCGACCTCTGACCCGTATACCTCCTTGAAAGCGTCCTCAATGAGGGAGTCCCTCTTCTTCAGAAGATTTTTTAACTCCCTCTGAAGAGAATCAACCTGAGAGACCCTCTTCACAGCAGGCCAAATAGGTCTCTCTCATGTTCTATGACATGGTAATGAGTTCTCCTGCTTGTTCCTCGTATGTATGTGAAGTTTTTTACATCATTCAATACATGGTAATGGGTAGGTCTTCATTGTTTGAGTGAAATTGGTCGCTCCTAAACTTCTTCTTCAAATAGATCTCTCATTGTATATAAAACCTGGTAGTGCGCTGGCGTGCATGTTCTTCGTGTGTATGTGAAGTAATTTCCGTCGTACAACACAAGGTAATGGGAAGGTCTTTGCCACTTCTTCGTGAGAGATCCATTGTACATCATCTTTTGCCTCTTCGGTTATAGTTTCTTAGGTTATCTCCTCCGCTGTACTTCTTTTGCATTTTAGTCTTTGTAACATTTCTAACGTACACTTTTTCAGGCCTTAGAGCCTATTTAAAGAAAATGTGATCTCTAACTTTGTCATTTGTTGATCCTGTTGGATTACTTCAACTTTTGAGTTTTAGCACTTCGTTTAATTGTATTTGTTTAAGTCATTAGCTCTTACTGAGGTGTCTGATATGATGCCCTTTGGGGATTTGCCATGCCCCCACATAAACAAATATGGTATACTGAACAAACTTGTAATTCCAACTGTAAGAAATAAGTTTGACGGATTGAACTATGTTAATCATCCGTACATACAAGGCGGGGGGGTAGTTCATCTATTTGCCCCTTGTGTGGGATAGTTAAAGTGTGGTTCACTTAGTAATCCTCTGGGTAGGTCTTTGTGAGTTTTGACGATGTGATGACAATATTAAGAAATGCACATAAAAGTATAGAATCACATAGGGAAAACTTTTATTGATGGATGTTTCCAGGAGCCGACCACAAGGTAATCCCAATGTGGGTACCTAAAAAGTAATTGAAAAATAACAAGCTATTTGGGGTTAGCTACCTCGTGTTAACTCCAAGGCAAATTCCTTTCAAAATAATAAGCATCATAATAGGTTGTTTGGGGGTGCCTATACCGAAGTAGCTCCAGGATGAGATGTTCGCTATACGAAAAATTGGATCAGATTGTTGATGTTCCACGACCCTTAAAATTTTCTTCCTTTGGCATTTTCGAATGATTTGTCTTTATCCCTATGACTTCGGAGATCTTATTTGGGCATTCCCAGTTCGAAGTCAGCTTCTCTGACTTTGTATTGCATTCCCAGAGATTCCATCATTTTTAGGACGAGGTCTCCAATGTTGAGCCTTCTGATTTTGACTTGTCGGTTGAATATCTGAGTCATTCATAGCTTGTAGATCTCGGCACAAAAGGGGGAATTTCCTAGAACTTTAGGTAGTAAGTCGAGGTGATACCTAAGCTTCTCATAGTTCAGTTAAGGACTGAAATGTTTCATCATTGGACCTTCATTATGGATCTCCAACGGGAGGACGTCCTCTGAGCCGTAGACCATGTAGAATGGAGTTTCTTCAGGTGATGGCTTTCTCCATGGTTCATGTTGCCCAGAGGAATTTGGTTAATTTTTGGCCCATAAGCCTTTCTTCCAACTACCAATGTCTTGTTGCTAGACTCCACTTGACCGTTGGTTTGTGGACGAGCTACATCCTTAAAGATGTCTTTTAGTCCATTCTCCTTCTGCCATCTAGTCAATCTTGGTGTGTTGAACTTTCTTCCATTGTCGAAGATGATCTTTCTATGAATTCCACATTGCGTGAGTGTCTTCTCCAGGATGAACTTCACATCCGCAATGGTGTTTTTGTTTCTTTTGCTTTTAAAGCACTTCGTAAATAATTCTTCAGCCACAGCGACATGCTTTAGTTTTGCTGCTGCCTGGGGGAAAGGTCCCAATATGTCCATGCCCCATTGGTGGAAGGGCGTTGAGCTAAGATGGGTGTAAGCTGGGCTGAAGGCAATCTTTGTACAGGTGTGAAGTATTGACACTTGTCTCACTTCTTTACCATCTCGGCTTCACCGTTTTGGATTGTGGGTTAGTAGAACCCTAGCCATACTTTGTAGGTAAATGTCCTTGCACCTTGATGTGCTCTACAGATACTATAATGAGCTCCTTGACGATTTTCTGCCATTGAATCTCGGGATTCACTGCAGCAACTTATGGGTAAAAGTTTTCTTGTATACAATACCAACTCATAACTCAAACCACTTGGACTTGTCTTTGACTTTTTGAGTTTCTTTTGGGTCTTCAAGGAGGATGTTGTCTCGGGGCAGAGAGAGACAATGGGATCCATCCACTCGTTTCATCGATCTACTCTATTGACGCCTGGTTCAACCTCGATACTTCATTTTTCCACGTCTTCGCATAAGATGTATGTCTGCAGTCCTTTAGTAGATGAGCTGCCAAAACGAGCAAGATCGTCTACATTGATGTTTTTCGATCGCGAAACGTGGTCTAGCATTAGTTCTTCGAAACGGTCGATTTCATCTTTGGCCTTTGCCCTAGCTTTGTAACTTCAATTATTTGAGAGACAATGAGCTAGGAGTTCATCTTGACTTTCACTTTCAAAGCTCTAGCAGCTCGGGCCATAATCAAACCCGCGAGGAGGCAGGGGCGGAACCAGGATTTAGTTATCGCCTGAGACGAACATGACAAGCAATAAATGCAAGAACATTGTACGATAAAATAAATGGACACAGAAAAAAGTGGATTTCCCCAACAAAAATGTAGTATTGTATGTCAATATTGTATACAAGAAAAAAAAAGAACAAAATCATCACATTAAGTCCTATTTTAGTTGCACACATCTGTGTTTGAACGAGTCAAAAGAATCTAAAAATCACATTATTGCTAAGGTTTTCAGCTAGTTCATGTTCAATGTAAACAACCATGTAATTTCTAAGAAAGTCATCTTCTATTCTACTTTTAAGGCTTGGTTTCATAATTTTCATATCTGAAAAAGCTCTCTCACTTGTTGCTGTCGAAACAACAAGAGTCAAAACAAGGCGAAAAAACCTACCAACCATCGTATACTCTTTTGATTTACCCATAGTAGCCAAACATCGACATATATTAGCAATTTTAAGTTTTGTAGTGTAGGAGGCTTAGGAACATCCCATTCATCATGTCGAAGTTCAAGCTTCAGATAAGTTCTATCATGATCAGAAAAATCTTTAGGACAATAATTCTCGGGTAGGCTGCATATATTTTCATATTGAATGGATTAAAACTTTCCTGAGGATTCAATGACGCACTCAAACTAAGAAGCTCCGTTGCCTTTACACTAAATCTTTTCGCAAGCTCCTGGTGTTGTTGGTTGATTGCAGCTATGAATATTTTCACCCGATAATGATGATGCACAGGAACCGTTTGCTTCCTTTTATCCTCTTGGCGAAGAGAATTAAGTATGTCAAATTGTGAAGCCTCCATGTCAGGGATTGTAACACCTTTTTCAAGGCAAAATGTTTTCACTTTATGTGGAAAGGCCTCCATCCATCATTCCTTAGACTCTTGAGCAATTCCTTCGTGGTAGCCACAACACCCATGGCATTTACAATATCTTGGGATTTTTGTCGCAATATTGACAAAGCTTATCAGTGATGCCCATAGTCTGCTCAATGAGATGCAAAATGAACACAAACTCAAAAGATGTTAACAATTTCAGACCATTTAGAGCATCCCCTCATTGAAAATATTTTGTTCCTTCAGCAGCTACATCAACAACAACTGAAGGAGTAAAACTATACATTTTTTTAAGGCTGCATATTGATCTAAAATGAGAACTCCATCTTGTGTCTTCAGACCGTTGCAACGTCCCAATTTGATTAGCACTTTTTTCGGTCTCAATCCCCTAAATTTCAACTAAATGTTCTATTTCAGCAAGTTGACTAGCTTTTAGCTCATCACGTTTGGAAGAGCATGTAACAATGTTTATAATAAAAACCAAATGCTGAAAGAAAGTGTGAATTTCAAGTATCTCTCTCGCTGCAGCAACAAAAGCAAGTTGTAGTTGTTGTGCCAGACGATAAGAATGAAGTAAAATGAATGAAAAAAATAATAAGGAAAAATTGTGAAACCCCTCATAAGAAGATCATTGAGGTTTTGGACCCTCAGGAGCCTACCTAAGGTCAGAATTTTCTTGAAACTTTCTAGCACACGAAATTTTTCGGTTTTGTGAATATGTTTGCTTTTTGCAAAGGGTGATATTTTTTGTGGTTTTGTAATGTGGAAACTATGGGAAAATGTGAGTAAAATGATCAAAGTATTTAGGAGAGTATAGTTTATGCTTGCTGGTTGTATTCTCTGTGTTGTTTACGCATTCTGCATGGGGTATTTATAGGGGAGGCTTCCACATTTACCGCTATGAAAATTTAGTGCACCAGAGTCCAATGAATATCACTAAATTCGCTTGGCAACAGAGCGAATAAGAGGAAAATAGTTTGGCCTCTAGTGAATACGAACATATTCATTTGAAACTAAAGTGAAGTCTGGGTTTGAAGCGATGTTTTCCATTTTCGTTGTGAGTGCAGCGATTGTGGGCGTATTCGCTGCCCTATGAACGTCCTCGCGCGTTAAGTCGTGGCCGTCCTTGGCGCGCAAGGTTGACGGATGGTTATAGAAGTCTCTAGGGTGTTGTGAATTAACGATTTTGCCCTTGGACTTCATTTGAATTTGGATTTTATCGGTTTACATGCTAAAAAGTTCAAGAAGGTTCCCTAAGCTAGTTATCATCATTGCGTCTCAAGGGTGACGCTATTTTGGTGTCAAAAGCAGCTCCCACTTTGACCTAGACAAGGAGTGTCGAAGGTAAAAGTATTCATTTTTTTTATAAGTGTTGAATACACTAGCTTACCGAATGGGTAGCTGAAATTTTATGAGTTAGCGTACATGCCCTTGTCCTTTGTAAAGGATAGGTTTTTCGTATTAGGTCAACAATTGTAATATCTCGATTTTTAATGACGTCTCGGGTAGAGGATAAAATTTTGGGAGGATTTTATTGACTTCCTAGGTCTGAAATAGTGTTTGTAGGAGTTTATCGACATCTTAGGGTTGGAAATGATATGTGTAGGAGCTTATGACGTTTTGGGATCAAAAAAATAATATTGGTAGGAATTTATCGACATTCTAGGTCGGAAGAATAAGATTTGTAGGAGCTTATCGACGTCATGGGGTTGGAAGAATTTTTATAGGAGCTTATCGTCATCCTAGGGTCGAGAGAATTATATTTGTAGGGGTTTATCGTTATCTTGGGTTCTAAAAAATAATATTCATAGGAGTTTATCAACATCCTGGGGTCCAAAATAATATTTGTGTAGGCATAGGGGCCTTTATTGACTTCTCGAGTAAGAATAAATAGTGATATGGGTTGTTATTGACTACCCCAGTCAAAATAGCATAAATATGGTTTTTATTGACTACTCGAGTCATAATAAGTATTAAGTCTTTTATTGATTGACTGAGCCAAAAAAGAATTTTCACATATTTTATTGGCCGTCTGGGTCATATTCTCTTTTTTTTTTCATAATCCAAACTAAATGGGCGTGAACAATGCCACACTTAATTTCTCCCACGTAAATATCACAACGGCTAAACATTATTTGAAATATGTACAACATATAGATTGGCGGTAAATGAATTTTTGAAACGGAGCCAGGACGAACTCCAGCAAATATGACAAAATTCGCTGGATGCCTATCGGATGTTGTGATTTTTTTCTTGGGGTTTAAGTCGTGAGGCACAACGCCCAGACTTCAAGCCTGCAGCGGTTCCTTTTTAATTTTCTCTCGAATTTCTCTCGATTTTACACTCAGATTTCATCACTCATTATATCACAACTTGTTTTCTTCAATCCTTAGCCTAAATTCATCAACAATCACTCAAAATTCCTTATTTTTACAAGGAATTCGCCCATTCGGATGGAGTGCTCGTTAGCAACCAAAGTTGAAGATTTTGTTTCATTTCTTCATGATCTTGGCCATGATGATGGTTCTTGATGTCCCGAACGATGGGGATGACGATGAACTTTGGTTGGTATGTGGATGTTTGATGTATTGGGATGTTGTATGTGATGTGGATATGATGTATGTGTATGGTATGTTGATGAATGGGTGTCGTTACGCTTCAATTTCGCAAATATATGCTGATGTGAGTCATGCATGTCAAGTATTCGACCCATGAGAGTTTTTGCCAATTTCTTGTTATAAAATGCACTTAGTATGACTCGTGTAGTGTTCATGTTGCTAGAAACTGTTAAAATGAACCGTTTATTTTCATGTTTCATAGCTTTAGAACATATTTCATGTTATGCATGTTTTGTTTGGTAAAATGCGAATTGTTCAACATACATATGCACAGGTCCACTTGCGTGTTGCCCATTATCATGTTTACTTTTCCGAGCTATTTTGGTGATTTTGTCTCATTTATAATCATCTCATAGGAGGAGACGACGAACCTGAGAGGTTATGGTTGCCTCGGTGATGTTATCATCACGTACTAGTCATTGACTGGGGTACTTGGCGATGACTTTGCGCTTCGTTTTACCGAGATCGGGTTTGGCCATTTGTATAGTTCACTTCTCTGATGCGAGTATGTAAACATGTCGTTTGTGCAAGCACTTGTTGAGAATTTCTGAGACACGACCAACACATTCCATCTTCCTATGGCCGAGATGATGATTACGTCATTCGAGTTTGGTCTGATCAGCGGCGTTGGTTTCATCAGGGAGCCCATTCCTTTTGATAAGTATTTCTATTGTTTCCAGAAGAGGCTTACGGACATGCTTCTTCGTGCAAATTTTGACTCCCAATGATGGGTTCATCCACTACTCCATCTACAAGATCGCTCTTACATTGTTTGTTTCTATGTAATACATGATCTAATCATATAAAAGTTGAACACATAGAAACGGATCGCTACATGTACTCTAGTTCACATATGCTTTACCTCCTGATGCATGCCTTCCCGAGTATGTCATCAACCAGATCTTCTAGGCCTTGTATTCCTCTTGATCTCCTCTTGAAGATGACCTTCCATGATTCCCAAGTGTTGCTCCTATGAATTCACACGTAGATCAATCCAAGGCGATAGCTAGATCGGGATCACGAAGGGCCTGTTCCTTCTGGTTCTTGTCCTTGGCTCGAATGAACTCACTTTGGGTTAGGATTTGATGCATGTATATGCCTTCTTTCCTGATGTATTAGGTTAGTTAAGAGGCATAGGTCTAAACCTAATAGAGAGGCATAAGCCCTTTATATAGGCACAAGGAATAAGACTCTAAAAGAGCCATGTGTTATGCGCCTCTTTGGGCCTAGCCCAAAAGGCCTTAACACAATAGAGGAACCGTTCCCTCTATCTTGTTCCATTACATCTTTGGTACCAAGGAACCGTTTCTTGGACCAACCTATTGCACCACACTTGTGACGTTCATCAATCTACTTTTGTGCGATCCTTCAGAATCAATTGCTCTTAGCATTTGAGCTCATTGTCCATTGACCCAAAAGGTTGTGAG
>ONZA01013415.1:72347-84162 GCA_900322205.1 Kewa caespitosa | reverse complement strand
GCAATAACAAAACGTGGCGTAGCCACACCAATAAGATCATCCCTTATGAGCCCTCTTATCCTCGCAGGGGGGGACTCATATTCTTCATAGACACTATCTAACTCCACTCCCATGTTTGCTAATGCATCTGCAACTTTGTTGGCTTCACGATAGCAGTGCTCATACCGTACTCGCCATGTTCCTTGCTCAATGAGTGATTTGCAGTGTCTCAACAACCTTAGAGTCGACACAAACCATGACCTGCTGCATATTCTTCTCCTTCGCCATAAGTAGGCATAGCGCTAAAGCTCTCAGTTCCTCCAACGTGGAGGTACACATACCGAAGCAGGCTGCAAAGGCACATACAAAGGATCCTCTTTCATCCCGTAGGATCCCTCCACCACCCGCATTCCCCGGATTTCCTTTAGCAGCTCCATCGGTGTTTAGCATCACCCACCCCGTGGGAGGAGCTATCCACTGAATCATCACTTCCTTGCGTTTAGGCTGTGGGTTAGCAGCTAGTATCTCTCCTTTCTCCATCGCTCGTTGGACTTCGTCGACTCGTCTCCTTATGAAGGTGACTCTGTCTTGCGGTATCTCATCCTCTCTTCCAAAGATTCGGTCACACCGCCATTTCCACAACCACCAAATTGCCATTGCGAAGGCTGGTGGCCACCGACGACACTTGCTCGGGTTGCTAGGATCCAGGTTAGCTATGACCCATGTGTTTACTGAGAGATTCAGGTAGCTATGCTCTTGGTTCATGCCCAACTCTCTCCATAGGCTCCTTGCAGGGGGGCACCTACGGAGGATGTGGTCAATGTTCTCCTCATGCGCATTACAAAATTCACATTTTGGATCATCGATGAAGCCGCAAACCAATCTGTTTGTATTTGTGAGGTGCCGGTCGTGAAGTACCAGCCAAAGAAACACCCTAATTCGTTGCGGAACGGGAACTCTCCAGGCATAATCCCAAACTTCCGCCATGCTCTCATCAAAATCATCATCCTTGCGAATCAATTTCAATGCCGAGTTGATAGAGAACCTTCCCGACGGCGAGCCTCCCCAATACTAGTTATCAGGATTATCCTCCCCCGGGTATACCATATGAGCTGCGATTTGTTTTAAGGCCTCTGCTGGGAGTATGTCAGCTAATATATCCCATTTCCACCCCACCACGGGGTCCCAAGCTTCTTGTACAGTGAGCCCTTCCAAGTGTGCAGGTACTGCAGTAGTCACAAGCGTGCTCAAGGGAACCGATGTAGCCCACTGATGGTCCCAAAAGAATGTGCGAGACCCGTTTCCAATAGCTACTTGGCTCCCTCACGAATGGTTCCTGCATTTTTAGCTATTGCATTCCATATATGAGATGCTTTTTCCTTCACTACGAACATGTCTAAGTCACACCGGCCCTTACAATATTTTTCTCGCAAGACCCTTGACCATAATGACTTGTGGTCAGTTAGCGTTCTCCACCCGAGCTTAGCTAGGAACGCCGAATTAACGTTCCGAGCAGACTTTATCCCGAGCCCTCCATCCTGGCGGTCTCTTTGGATAGTATTCCAGTCGACGAGGTTGATGCTTCGCTTCTCATCCGAACCTCCCCATATGAACATCCTCGTCTTTCGATCGATATCATCACAAACTGACCGTGGGATCTTGGCTGTTTGCATCGAATAGTGGGCAATGGGCATTAGGCTTGACTTAGCTAATGTGATGCGTCCAGCTCTCGAGAGACACTTGGACTTCCATCCACTTAATCTCGCATAGAATTTCTCGGCAATGTGCTTGTAATCGGTCTTCTCAATTCGCCCATTTATGGTAGGCATGCCCAAATACATGCCGAGATCGTCAGTAGCTTGTATATCAAGGATATTGGAGATCGATCCCATAAGTGCCTCATTCACGTTCTGGGAAAAAAGTACCCTAGATTTCAAGTTGGATACCTTTTCCCCCGACGCTAGGCAGAACTCGTCTAGGCAAGCCTTCATGGTTCTCGCTTGCTCCTCGGTGGCCTTCCCGAACAAGACTATATCATCCGCAAAAAAGAGGCTCCCTATCTCCGGGCCATGTCGGCTACACCGTACCGGCTTCCATATTTTGCGGCGTGTGGCATCCTCAATGAGATGATTCAGGCGCTCCATGCACATGACAAACAAGTATGGCGACAATGGGTCTCCTTGTCTTATACCCCTCGACGGGACAAAGGACTCCATCGGCTCTCCGTTCCACAGGATACGCATGGCCGACGTTGTGACACAGTTCATTATCACTTCTATAAGCAATTGGGGAATGTTCATGTCTACTAGAGTATCACGAATGAAATCGCAATCGATCGTAGGCCTTTTCCAAGTCTATCTTCACTGCCATATAGCCCAATTTGCCTTTTTTTGCTCTCATGGAATCCGTTATTTGCCGACTCGGGACAAAACTTACTTGTGTAGGGGAAATGAGCTTAGGGAGAATCGGTTTGAGACGGTTGACGATGGCCTTAGGAACAATCTTGTAGACCACATTGCATAAGCTTATCGGCCTAAACTGTGTCACTTTCGTGGGAGCTTCCACCTTTGGGATCAAGACGATGTGGGTATCATTTAACCCGGTTGGGATGTCTCGGCCTTCCAGAATATCCAAGGCCGTCTTACACACGCTCTGCGACACATGGTTCCATTTCTTTTGAAAGAAAAGGGCTTGGAAACCATCGGGGCCCGGAGCTTTGTAAGGTTCCATCGAGAACAGTGCTGCCTTTACGTCGCTTGCCGTGAAGCTGCGTGTCAGGCGTCTCCAATCGTCTGTGCATATGGGGGGAAAGTAGTCTCCTGGAATCTCATGCTGAAGCATTGATGACCCAACTTCTGTATACAAATCTTTGTAGTAGTTAATTACCATTCTTTGGATCAAGGGTTCCTCGAGGATCCAGTTGTCGTTACTGTCTTGCAGAGCCAAGATCTTATTACGAGCTCGACGAATTATGGTGGAAGTATGGAAGTAGCGAGTATTTCTATCCCCATCTCGAAGCGCTTCCATTCGTGATTTTTGGAACCATAGACTTGCTTCCTGATCAAGCACATCATCTAATTCACGACGTAGTTTCCCCTCCAATTTCAAAAGATGTCGTTGTCCCGGGAGAGCGAGTCTTATCTGAATTCCCTTTTTTCGCGCCCAGAGAGTCTCCTTCTTTCTAAATATATTCCCGAAAACCTCCTTGTTCCATTGTAGTAAGTTGTCAGCAAACTTACCAAGAAATGGAACAAGAGGCTCGTCATTCTTCCAGTTTTTTCGAACGAAAGACTCAAAGGTTTCATGGGTCATCCACGAGGCCAGAAATCTGAAGGGTTTTCTGGTTCGTGGGTGACGAAAAAACCCCGTTGTGTTGAGAATGATAGGGCAGTGATCTGACCCAACCATCGGAAGGTGTCTCAAGCTCGCTTCCTCGAATTTATCTCGCCAATCCAAGTTGCACAGTGCCCTGTCCAGGCGAGCCCACTTTCGAGTCTCAGGAGTATCGCCTCTCGCCCATGTGTACTCCGGACCCGTAAAGCCAAGATCAATGAGAGAATTATTGTCAATCCAATTATTGAATTCATTACATCGTCTCTGCATTGCCGGTCCTCCCCCATGGCGCTCGTTCAAGCTACGAGTTTCATTAAAGTCTCCCATCAAGACCCAAGGATGTCTCATGTTGCTCGCCATGTTCGTAAGGTCATCCCATAATGCTCTCCTTTCCAGTTGATCTGGGCTCGCATACACAACGGAAAAGAACCATGATTGTTCTCCAACTCTCACTATCTCAACGGTGATATGCTGGTCATGGATTCTCTGTTGCGTCACCATCACTTCATCGGGTTTCCAAAACAGCCAAATCCCGCCGCTATAGCCCCTCGGTTCCACAAACAGAAGCCCTGTATAGTTGATGCTCCGTGCAATACGTTCAGCATGTTCACTATTGACATGCGTTTCCACTAAGGCAAACACTGAAGGGGCGTTGATGCGAATTACCTCACGAAGTATCCGAAGAGTGGGATTGTTGCCCGCTCCCTGAATATTCCACACCAAACAGCTAATCAACTTAGTGTTTTGAAGTATGTTAGGATAGTGGTCTTCCATAAAACGAGGTATAGTGGGTAAAGAAGCAACATATGCAGCACTTATCCTGTTGACAACGCGGGTAATGTCAATCGGTAAGGATAATTCAATCATCAGCTCAGACGATAGGTGGGGTGTCCCCTCCCATATTTTCTATCGACATCTCCATCTTGTGTGCCAGTTGGACTGCTTCCCCCATTATAGGGTGATCCATGGGCCTTGTCGCCCCAATCATCAACAAGGGGGGTAGTAGTGATATGCATGTGGTCGGCATCCTCGGGATCGGGAACTCCGGGACGGTTCTGTAGGACTGTATGGGGAGGGAGTGTTCCATATGGTGGTTGGTTTTCTTTTTCAGTCACTATGGTAGCTTCAGTTTGCTTAGGGATGGCGTTAGAGGGCTTTGGTACGTAATGGCTGCTTATAACATTAGTTGACCTAGGCTGCAAGGATCTCGCTGGGATATTGCTTTTGGGAGCTTGTGACTGGCCTTGTGTGATCTTTGGGCTTGGGATATTATCCTCACCAAGGTCCATTGTTGGGAAAGTACCAATATTCTTGCCATTACTATGGAAATTTCTAGGAGTATTAGCAATAACCTGTTTCCTAGGTTTATTAGAATTTTTTGTCAACTCAATCTCCTCAATAAGGATAGTTTCCATTTTATCTTGATCCTTGATTTCCTCAACTGCTACCCCCTGATTTGCCGCTTCATCAATCTTGTTTTCCATATCCGGGTCTAGTATTCCAAATCTGGATCCCGTGACTTGGTCAGTAGCCTTGCCCGGTGGGTTCGGGTCAGCCCGCCCATTCCCATTCTCACCCCTCCCATTGTTTTGCTTGGGGATTCTTTTGCGAACTGGTTTCTTGACTGTCATCCAAGAGCCATATGGATTGTTGATGTCTACTCTTTCCGTTGCTTTCATGCCTGCGAATATGCCTTTAGTTTGTTGGTTGTTGTTGTTCATGGCTACTAAGGAATTTCCATTAGCATTGTGACCATGGTCCGCTTGGAAAAGCTGACATTCATCCTCCCTATGTCCAAGTTTACCCTATTTGTAGCATATTTGGCGCAAGCCTTCGTATTGGATTAGCCATATTCGACCCTTTAGGCGAAATTGAGACAGTAACGGCTTGGCGAGGTCCACCTCGACGCTTAGACGAACAAATTGTCCTCTTTCTGCCATTGCAGTTTGTTTATCCACTCGAACAATTTTTCCTATTTTTTCCCCTAATTTTCTTAGGAAATCAGCGTCAAAGTATTCAACTGAGAGTTTGGGAATTCGTATCCATGTTGTGAGATACCTGATGGGAGCTTCGTCCGGAATGAAATTCGGGATCCATTTCCTTATGGTGAGGTAGTGGTCATTAATGAGCCAAGGTCCTTCCATAAGAACATGGTTGTAGTCACTCATGTGGGAGAACCTAGCAACATAATATGCACATCCAATGTCGATTAGGGTGAGATCCCCTTTGAGGCTCCATTTCTGTTTGAGTCTCTTCATAAGTTGCATGTACCCTAAGTTGAGATCAAAAAGTTTGATGATCAGGGCATTTTTCCATGGACGTCGCAGCCGCTGCTTCTCTTCTTTAGTTAAGCGTATTAATGGACATCTTGGGTCGTCTTCTTCCTCAGTTTCTGGTTCATCATCATCAGATGCATCATCATCTTCTTGTGTCATTCCATTCGGTATTCCAAACCGGAATGGCGTTGAAACCCCCTGGTGTTCAGATTGTCCCCTGAGCATGTCCCTGAAGGAGGCCTTAGCGCTGGTACTGCTAGTTCCTAGGGCAGGGTATTCTTCCATGGCAGTTTGAGGGACGAAGGATGGGCTGCATCCCACAACTTCATCTCCAGTTTCTTCTTCTCCAGAAAGCCGTCTTTTGTACTTCTTTGATTGTCTAGGCTGTTGGCTCTCAGATGTTAAAGGGGGCACAGGACTTGCCTCGCCATCGATCTCCATGTGTGGGGCTGCAGCGTGCAGCGGAGTAACCATGGAATGTGCTGTAGACAGCAGCAGTTTCTAAGTGCAGCACGAGAGAAACTTAGTAAATCGCGGAGTACTAATAAGTGTTTCTACGCATTGCCATCTATGCCTCCATAATAAAAGAACTCTTCAATTTCTATTTTGTCATGATTGTTACTATGATTCATATTTTCATATGGATGTTTTGTAGTGGCATTGGCAAAGTGTAGTTGTGGGCATAATCTTCCTTATATTCCTTCAATCCACCAGATACGTCTTTAGACTTCTCTCTTCATTTCCTGCTTTAAGTTCAGTTCTTTTCCTCATTTTTGTGAGAACTACAATTTGCTTGATCATTTTCCTAAGATTCAGTAGTTATAGTTCCATAGTCTAACTTTCGTTAGTTTTTTTTTCTTGTTCCTTCCTTTTGGGCAAAAAAACAAGAAGCCAAATCTATTTTGGGTTCCAACCATGGCTCCTCTCGTTACTATTATAATCGGTGTCCTTTACGTGTACTTTGCCCATGCGTAGAAGTTTGGTATCCAAATTGTGAGTTCCCATTTCTGTTCCTTTGCCTTGTTCATGTTGAAAAGAATGTGCAGAAAATCTTCATGAACATTAAGTAATGGGAAAGGCCTAACAAAGGCCCCGTGAACTTCGTTGATCAGTTTAGGTAGAACATCACTAATCCTTTTGCAAATCATTTACATGATACACTTATAGACCACATTGCAGCAGGCAACGGGCCTATAGTCAGTAGGAGATGAAGGGTTTGGAACCTTAAGAATAAAAGTGATAGAGGCAGCACAGACCATTGATAATTTCGCCATTCTCAAAAATCTTCAAAAAAGATTCAGTAACTTGCTTTCTAGTGATAGGCCAAGAATCTTCAAAAAAAGCACTCCCATACCCATTCGCACCTGTAGCTTTGTTTGGAATAATGCTCCACATAGCATCTTTCACCTCCCGTGTAGCGAATGGGGCACACAACTGTGGCTTATCTCCTTCAGACAAAATATAGCCCTTGTGAAAAACATCACCTCTGATTTCTCCTGTAGTAGACCCATCCTTACCAAGCATATTCTCAAAATACTGCACAAACACCCCAAGGATATCCTCAAACTGAGTAATAACCTGGCTAGAGTCATTTTGAATACTAAAGATCCTGTTCTGAGCTCTTCTATGTTTGATGGTAGAGAAAAAGAATTTGAGACGGCTATCACCCGCAGTTAACCACTCAATCTTACTCTTTTGTTGCAAAAAGCTAACCATAGCATCTGCTAACCTCACAGCTTCTTTCTTGCGTTCTTTTTCTTTTTGCTGAAGATCAAGGTTGCCTCTATCATTCTGCAAACTCTCCTGAATTCTACATAAAGCTTGATCAGCACTGGACTTCCTTTCAACTGTATCCGAGAATTCATTTTTTTGCTCAGAATCTTAAAACTTTGCTTTAAAGCTTTCAACTTCTTCACCACAACACACATGGCACACCCCTTAACCTACGTAGACCATTTAGTAGCAACAATATTGAGGAACTCACCGTGCTTCCCCCACATATTAAGATATCTAAAGCTTCTTTTGCCACAAAAAGGATCCTGAAAGAATTGAACCACTGCAGGACTATGGTAAGAAATAGCGTGGAAGTAAGCTTCGTCATTGAGACCCCTAGAAGTCCACATATTATTCACAAGACACCTGTCAAGCTTGCAGTAGATTCTGCCCATACCCTCCTGGTTATTGCACCAAGTGTACTGAATACCCCTGTACAACAAGTTAGATAGACCTGTATTGGCAATACAATCCTTCAATTATCTCATATCACTCCACAATACATCCTCTCCCCCCATCCTGTCAGTGGTTTCCAGAACACAGTTTAAGTCACCTCCTACTAACCAAGGATCCACAATGGAGTATGCGGTGTTTTATGAGAAATCTCACACGGGGATTCTTTTGGGAGTCTCATTAATAGCATAGACAAAAGTGCAGTAAAAGAAAAACTAACTAGTTTTATGAGTAAGTCTACAACGCACAAACTGATGTTTGTAGATAATAACCACCACATCAAACACATGACGATCTCAGCAAAGCAAGATTCTACCTCTAAGATCATTAGTAGTATTGGAGATCACTTCCCAACGAGGGCAATTTTTTTTTTTTGGACTTTTCCCATATTTTTTTCCAATATTTTATTCTCTAATGCAGCAAACGAACTCAATTTATTCACATGACAGAAATGTCTCACCTAATCGTGTTTAGTACCTTTATTCAAACCCCTAATATTCCAACAGCCTAGACTCATGGAAAAGATGGAGGACGGGTCATCAGTGTCCACATTTGCAACATCTCCATCATGAGACTTCTCAAGGGCACATAAGATGTTCTGCATAAAAGTGTGTGGAACATGATTCTCAGTTCTTCAATAAAAAATAGACCTTCTAGGCACTGCTTTGAATCCATCATTATTATCAACTATTGTCTCATTACCATTGGAGAAAACTATAGGAACAATATTAGGAGTTATCCCCAGACAAGGCACAACTACAACCGTTTCAGCAATAGAAGCAATAACAACATTCGCCTGCACATTTGGTTGAGGCATCTCACCTTCTCTAGTTTCCTAGATGGAACTAGAACCTGCAGTCTACACATTAGCATATGGCCCTGGTTGTTTCCCCTTTTTCCTACACACCTCTTCAGTGTGACCAAACAACTTACAGTAGTCACAAAAGGAAGGTTTCCACTCGTATTCTACCTTCTGAGAGACCACCACACATTTTTCATTCTCAAAGATAATAGACTCTACCAAATCTTTGTTCACCTGGACTTCAACAAGCTCCCTTGCATAGTTAAGTCTGGTCTTCTACATGGTTGTTTTATCAAACTTCAAGGGTTTACCAATAAGGCTACTAATTTTACTCAAAGTATTAACACCCCAATAGTTCATGTCTGACCCAGGTAATTGAAACAAAATAGGGACAAAACGAATATCTTCTTTGTTCACCTCCATCTCAGGATCACACTGCTTCACAATGAGAGGTTTCTTATCAAAATGGAAAGCCTCCATGTCTAGAACATCATTTTTGAGCAACATACTATTAAATCGCACCAAAAACCCTAGTCTTCAATAGTATGATCTTCTCAATTCTGTCGTTTCCCCAAATTTTGTTGAGAAACCCATACATTACCTGATAAGGTGGATTAGCAGCTAATATGAAGCACACAAAAGCTTGCTCCTAGTAAGCAATATCATGTTGCACATCTTCTAAACTGAATCTTCACAGTGTCGTTAGTGGTTGGTATAGGACCCAGGTCAAGCCCTCTAAAGTTCTCATTAACCAAATCATCCCAACGCCTCCCTTGAGTAGGTTGACCAACACCAGCTGATGCCATTTGGAGTCTCCTTCTAGTTCCAGCTACATTAGAAGTTTCATGTCCCTGAACATCATTCATGGGTGGTGTAGAACGACCACCAGCACTCAAAACCACATTTTGGGGTGGTGAATCAGGTGGGTTTTGACTCTGTGGGTTTAGGGAATTTTCTGGGTTTTGAACGATTACTATTCCATTGCCTGTATTTGGGGTTAGTGTTTCATTGTTTTCTATTCTAATCAAGCTCCCATTGGTGTTTGGGGGTGTGTTAACCATTACAGCATCTCTTACCCTACCTCTGCATCCTCTCTGGCCTTGAGCATAGCGGACACGGCCTCTCCCAGCCACGGATGGTGCACGTTAGCATTTATCGATTAAAGTGCACTAAGAGAAAACCCTAGAGCTAGCTCATACCATATCATCATACTTACATCCGTACTAAGCTTTCATATAATGATAATCTTAATTGGCTTTCAAGTAAGAGGAATTGTGGTTGCAATTGTTGTTCATATTTAATGCTTTTTGGTTATCGATAGTGTTCTAAGCCTACTTCTCTTGCAATTGAAAAACCAATTGAAATTATTTTGCAAAACTTGATCTCTTTCTGGTTAGTATCAAGAAAATTGATTGTTTTAACAATACTCGGCTTTCAAATAATAAAAGTCGCAGTTGTAATTGGTGTTCATCTTTTTATTTTTATTTTTCTTTGGTAAGTAATAACTTTTTCTATTAATAGCCCAAATATACAACCACCAATCAGGGGCATACCCCATCAAAACAAGACTTATAAGCTAAACAGTTAGCCTATTTAGAAAAATAATCTCTTAGCCAATCCTCATCTTCCTTAGCAATTTTAAGAGGCTTTACCCTATTCAACCTATAGTGTATCAAACTTGATGCTTTTCACTACATGAACATGGTTTGGAACTTTCAGACTCCACACAGCTTCATTCCTTGCCTTCCAAATGTGATAGATAATAGCTGCCATTATTGCAAACAGAACTGTCCTCCTTAGTTTCTTCCTGTTACTAGCCTTCACCATGACCTTTTTCATGTGAACTGTATCTGCCACCATAGTGCTAAAACCCATCCAACCAGCTATGAAAGCAATGACTTGCTTAGCAAAGGCACAAGAAAAGAACAAATGTTCCTGTGTTTCAGAATACAAAGGGCAAGTGTCATCATCACATACCATGATTTTTTTGAGCTTTTATCTGGTTTGCAACCTATCCTGGGCTTCTAACCAACAAATAAAACTATTCTTAGGGATATTGTATCTATTCCAAACCCACACATCCCATCTGACTTTTGAACTACTAGCCTGCAGCCAGCTATAGCCTAAGGAGACAGTGTACCTCTTGCCTTGCTGGTCAGCCCACTTCTGTTGATCATAAGCCACCCTAAAGGTGTCTCTCAAAGCACACACCTTCCTTCAAGCCCAACTTGCTCTCTGAGGTGGTATATGAGACCACCAATCTTTGTTTTTTTAAGTACACATGAACTGATCCATCTCACCCATAACATATAAGACTTTGCTGCCACATGCCACACATATTTTCCAACGGCAGCCTTGTTCCAAACCATGCAATCTTTGAATCCTAGACCCCCTGATTCTTAGGCCTACAAATCTCCTTCCAAGCCACTGGAGGTGGTTTAGAAGAGTTCACAATTCCTTCCCAGAGAAAATTCCTGCAAAGAGCATTGACTTTGTCTAGCACACAATTTGGTAAAATGAAGACAGATGCCCAATAGGTGTGAATACTCATCAGTACTGAGTTAACACAGAATAGCACGCCCATCATAAGACAAATGTCTTGACTTCCAGGTATTAATTTTGAGCATGACCTTGTCTGTAGGAATATCACAATTAGCTGCTTTAATTCTAGACCCTACAATGGGGACTCCTAGATACCTGAAAGGTAAACTCCCAAGTTGATAGCCTAAAACCTCCTACACTTTCTGCAGAACCTCAGACTTCATATTGTAATTGTACATGGCAGACATTGTTGCATTAGCCTCCAAGCCTGAAGCTTTAGAAAAAGTGGCAAAGCCCCTCAGCATAAGCATAATAGAAGCATAGTCCCCTCCACAGAGGAGCAACAAATCA
Source organism: Kewa caespitosa (assembly GCA_900322205.1). Lineage (NCBI taxonomy): Eukaryota > Viridiplantae > Streptophyta > Magnoliopsida > Caryophyllales > Kewaceae > Kewa > Kewa caespitosa. The sequence goes on along the minus strand of ONZA01013415.1, from coordinate 72,654 downwards.
TCTGCGAAGCACAGATGATTCAGCTTGACAGGCTTACACTGGGGATGAAAAATGAATTGCTCCTTCTAGCCCACATACTTCAAAATTCTGGAGAGATATTCCATGCATATAACAAAGAGAAGAGGGGAGAGAGCGTCACCCTGTCTCAAACCCCTTTTTCCTTTAAAAAAAGCCATGCAAAGACGCATTTATCCCTAGAGTAAACAGGAGTGGTCACACAAGGAATGAACCCAAATGAACCAGCATTTCCTCCAAAAAATCCCAGTCAACTTAATCATATGCCTTGCATAAGTGTATTTTGAATGTG
>ONZA01013413.1:18611-32475 GCA_900322205.1 Kewa caespitosa | reverse complement strand
TTTAGCGGGAAATGCGCTGGGGTTGGCTTTAGGCTTAGGAAATCAGTTGGGTTTAGCTTATGTTTGGGTTTTTTTTTTTCCATTTTTTGTTTGTTTCTTTTCAGTTTTCCTTTTTCTTCTCCTTTTTATCTTTTATTTTTTTGTGTTCTAGTATGTGGGTTAGTAGTGTATGGGGCTTTAGGTAAATTTGTGTTGTATAAAAGAGGTAGCCCAAATGTGAAAATGAGCTAGAAAAATTATAATTTTGGATTTTTAACATTTTCAATTTTTATAGATTTCTGATGTTTTCTATTTTTTATTTTTAACTATTAAAAATAAAATAACCCAATTTATTAAATAAAAAAAAAAAGTTGAACAAAAATTTGGTGTTTACAAATTGCCCCTCGTTGGCCTAATTTATTAAAAAACACAGGCCAATGCCATTTAAAAGACAACAAGTTTTGGTTCTTATTTCGCACTCGACTACAAATGTAGCATGTACTTATCAAAATGTCGGGATCAAGGTTGTCCTTTGTTACCAAGGAATCCCCTAAACTGACACTCGAATCACCCAGCACCGTCGTGGATTCGCCACTCAGAAGCGCCTAGAGTTTGTTTCGAAACAGCAGTCAAATTATCCAATACCACCGGAGATTGTCCACTCAGCACCACCGAGGGTCTGTTTCAAGGGGATCTTCGAATCATCCAACACCGCCATAGACTCTTCGCTCAGCACCATCAAGGGTTTGTTGTGACATTAATCACCTAAGTTCGAGTTTGTTTTGAGACATTATTCGAATCATCCAGTACCACCAAATGTTTTCCACTCAGCACCACAGAGGGTCCGTCTTGAAACAGCACTCAAATCTCCAGTACCACCGGATATTCTCCACTCAGTATCGCCGAGCGTATGTTTCAAAGGTTATTTTCGAATCGTCCAGCACCGCCGGAGATTCTCCACTTAGCACTGCCGAGGGTTTGTTGAAGAGATTAGGATGCACATGATGCAAATGCGAAAATCCTAAGACACGCGGTCAAAGTCGAACTTGTTGGTGTCTGAAAATAATTGTCGTACAGGCCTCTCTTCGACTCTGTTGGGGAATTCAACTTGGTTGACTCGATTGGGGAATTTTGGGCAGACGTGCCTCGTGATTCTGTTGGGAATTGGGGTCGGAGAAACTGAATGTCCCTTGAATCAGCAGGGGAATAGGGAATGCTCTATTCGACTCATTGGATTGGTTTGGGGAGTTCAAACAATCGTATGTACTTTAGTTCCTCTTGGGATGAAATTTGTTTTGACAGATTTGTCTTGACAAGAGAATTTGACTCAAATAGACTTGACGTCTCTTGACTTCACTAGAGAATTGGTTCGGGCTACTGGGTGTTTGTTGACTCTTCTGAGAGTTTTGGTCAGGACAAGTAGACTTCCATGGACTCTACTGGGGATTTAATCGAGATTGATTCCTCTAGGGGCATCAATTGTCTTTGTGCAATTTGACTTGACTGACTTCGACTATTTTCAAGGGGTCAGGAGTGGCTCCAAATAGGCTCTCTCGATTTTTCTAGGGGGTAGATCTGGTTGGGCCAATTATCATCCGCTCGGGATGGGCCAATTAGGTTCCACTGGGGATCAAGGTCAATATTTTTACTCATTGGGGGACGGGCCGATAAGGTTCCGCTGGAGATTACAATCAACATTTGACTTGTTGGGGGATGGGCCAATAAGGTATTGCTGGGGATAGGGTTCAAAATTTGACTCACTGGGGATGACGTGGGTTGTTGCACCGAGACAAATGAAATAGTTTAGACAAAAATGACTGGGTTAGTTCGAAGTTGGATCATTCCAAATAGCAAAGTTGAGAGATGATCGAGGGACAATGATTTATCCAACGCCATGGAGAATGGTTTATTCACTCAGGGTGTTCCAACTATGAAGGAAACACTTGGCCTACTTAATTATTGATCAAGTATATGATCACTATTTTTGATCATCATAATCACCTTTTCAAATTTTGGTGGGAAGATGGGCATGGGCAAGCTTGCTAAAAGACAAAAGAAGAGTCCAGACCTATCTTTGAGCAAGGATTTGAATAAGGATGTTTTTGTGTAAGAAAAAGTAGATTCATGATGTCATGAATGGGGTGATTTTGAAGTGAAATATTGGGGTAAAACCCCTTAGAGGTGGCCGTCCATATGGGGGGAAGAAGAGCCATCTCTTTTGCTCATTTTCTCTTTTTTTACTTTATTACTCACTTGTTTTGAAGGTTTAGTCATGGAAGGAGGAGATGAGATGGACCCATCTTTCAAAAGAGACCTTGGTGAGCTCATGAAAGACATCAAACCTATGGGTAACATTCACATCAACGTTTTTTGAGAAGTGTGAGTGTTTTCTTCAACTTGAAGGTGAATTGGGGGCTAGTGAGAGCTTGTGCTAGATATTGGGATCCTAGAGATCATGAGTTTAGGATTGAGCAAATGGAGTTGTGTCCTTTGGTAGAAGAGGCTGAGAAGCTCCTAATCTTATGGGAGGACTTCCCTTTGATTACTCCTAGGCCAAGGGCAAGTTATGAGAAGGAAGTTGGCTCGATTTTGGCTTAACATCCCAAGATGTGAGGATGAAGGTAGTGAACTCTCTCTTTTCGGAGTCGGTTCTAGATTATTTTAGGCCTCGGGAAAGATACATCTCAATGAGATAAGGTGTCTCTTATGAGATGGGGAGTTGCATGCATGCCCTCTTATCTAACTAGGAGTGTTTTACTTGAGGGGAGGAACCACCCCATGCAACTTGAGATCTATCTCATTGGTTCAACAACTTATCGTGGGAGGTCAGTTAGGTCATCTTATCATGGGGGAGACTCTTCTCGGGCTAGACGACTTATCTCAAAACCCGAATGGTCCGGTGATAGGGTGTGCATGGCTTCTTCACATATGGCTATGCAAAAAGTTCCTTCTTTTAAAGACCCTGGGTCCTTCTTACCAACCCAAGGGTCTCTTGGGTAGAGGTTTTTTGCCAAGGTGGGAGTACTTAATGAGGGGCAAGAGGTGGGATGACCTCTTTGTAGCCAAGAACATCGATTACTTTCAAGGTTTCCTCAGGTTCAAGAAGGTGGCGGTTTGCACATACCATCATAACTGGGTATTGCTTCCCGCCCTTAACTATATCACTTTCTACTTTCCTTGGAGGTGCTTGAGGCAAGCGGGAAGGGTTCAAGGCTTTCTCAACATCCTTCCCTCGGGGGAGTGCAAGACGGTTACCGCTCTGTTGGGTAGTTGACTAGGTCAATGACCTTATGAAACAAGCTTAATCATATTGAGGCCATGCCTTTTCTCATGAGTCCTGAGGCGAAAGATGGTTACATGGTGTGGCTAGTTACACACTTGACATGGCGGGAAGGACATATTAACCCTTTGAAGGTGACGAGTGAAGTGAAAGAGGAGATTTCAACTTTTGGCGACTCGGGTTTTGGTTGGGCTTGGAGCTTGCGTGAGGTGGGCTCGGGGAGCATAGCCTTTAGGCTCGCAGCAGGTGGTCGGTTTGAATTGGCCCGGGCCTTGACAATCGAGCCGAACCAGGCTTCGGGCAGTGGCGGACCGGCCAAACTGGGCCGGGCTTCGGTGAGTGAGAAGATGTGGACGGGTCTCAGGGGTGAGGCAGGCCACATCATGGTTAGGGATTGGGTCGACAAAGTGGATCGTCATCAAGGTATTGGACTTAGGCAAAGCGCAAGTGTGATAAAAGGAACGGTCAGGCCTGAGCCCATGAAGAGCAAGGTGGGATGGGTCAAGAAGCTTCTAAGTAGGAAGTAGTGTTTGAGTAGGGCCTTGTTAGTTGGGTCCATCTAGGAATGTGTCTTAGGCCTTCTCGTGGAAAATAACAATGTGTTAGTACACATGTGTATCTAGGAAATTGTCTTTCATCACCTTTTTTTTTTTTTATATATATTGTAGGAAGGCATATGTGATGTATGGGGATGTAATAGGCTAATGTTTGGGTGAAATGAAATGGTCTTGTTTTGAAAGTTTTGGCAGTTTTAAACATATTCGTAAGCAAGCGTATAGATTATAATGCAAAGCATGGAGAATGAATCAGTTTTATTCCGCGTCATCGGGCTTGGAGCCCATGTCCAAGATGCACCACTTGATTCGGCATTTTCAATTTTTCTTAGCGAGAGTTGACCAATATTGACCAGTCAAGTTAAGATAGCATCGTCCAAGATTAACCACTTAAAACACGATTTCTCATGATTCTCGCTCTTCTGTCTTACGGAATTTATTTTATTTTTTTTAATATAGAGGAAGTTGGCTAAGTTTGACCACTTGCAATGAGATGGGTTCGTCGAAAATTTTACCAGTTAACAGATTTCTCGTGATCCTCGCTCTTCCATCTCATTAAGGTTTTTTTTTTTAACTTTTGCTGGGGATAGGGATAATCCTTTGACCGAGTCCGGATGGACACCCTATGTATCCCATTGGGAATCAAGTCGAGCGTAGTTTGGGGGGAGCCTCATAGGCAAATATATCATTTGACCGAGTCCTTGGCAAACTGCCTATGTATCCCATCTGTGGGAATCAGGTCAAGTGTAGTTCAGGGGAGAGCCTCAGGGGAAAATATGTCATTTGATTGAGTCCATGGCGGACTTCCTACGTATCCCGTCTGTGGGAATCAGGTCAAGGGTAGTTCGACTGTGCCTCAGGGGCACATAGGAACCTCAGGGGTTTTGATTCTTTTTTTTTATATATTTATCATTACAATGCTCTCAAAAAGCTTGTAAACAAAAAATTAAATGACTTAAAGTCAAACATGGAAATTCTTCAGCTGATCGAGATCGATGTAACTTGTGAATTCATTTCCGTCCAAATCAGCTAGTATAACTACACCTGCGGGGGTGATTCACTTGATCAGGAATGGGCCACTCCATTTCGGCTTGAACTTGCCCCTCGGGTCATGAAGATGTGCTCGGATCTCTTTCAGTATGAGATCTTCTTCTTGGATATTGCGGATGCGGACCCTTCAGTTGAAAGCTCTCACAATTTAGCGTTTAGCCTTGGATACTGTGGAGCGCCGCAAGTCGACGTTCATTGAGGAGAGCTAGTTCCTCGTATCTTGCTCAGTGATCCTCGGGAATACTGCTTTCTGCTATCACTCGAAGTGACTTGACTTCAGTTTCAATTGGTAGCATTGGCTCCATGTCATAAACCATAGAGTAGGGCGTAGCGCTGGTCAGGGTGCGAATAGAGGTTCGGAATCCCCACAGTGCATATGGCAGCTTCTCGGGCTGTTCTAGTCTTCTTTGTCATCTTGGCCAGAATATTGCGGATTATCTTGTTGGCTGCTTCAACAGCTCCATTGGTCTGAGGTCTGTATGGCGAAGACTGATGGTGTCTTATCTTGTATTTGCGAAGCATTTCCTTCAAATGCCCTTCAAGCTGTGAGACGTTGTCAGAGATGATCTCAAAAGGCATACCATAGCAGTAGATGATGTTGTTCATGAAAAATTTGGCTACTTGCTTTGCCCCTAGGGTTGCAAAGGACGCAACCTTAATCCATTTCGAGAAGTAGTCGACAACGACTAGGATATATTGATGTCCGTTCGAGGTGTTGGGGATGAATTTTATCGATGATATCGATCCTCCAGGTGAGGAATGGCTATGGCGAAGTCATGCTATGCAGAGGCCTAGGTGGCATGTGATTTGGATTTGCAAAAATTTGGTACTTGTGGCAGGCACGAACCATCTGATAACAGTCGCGTTCCATTATAGTCTAGTATTATCTGGTGCGAATGATTTTCTTGGCTAGCACCATACCATTCATGTGTTAATCACAAACTCCGCTATGGATTTCCGTCATGATCTTTTGTGAATCTGTTTTGGTAACACAGAGCTGGATAGTGCCGTCAAGGTCTTTGTGGTACAACTTGCTGGTGTACATAGTGTACTGCATGGCGAGGAATCTTATCGCCAATTGATCCTTTTTAGAGATTCCTAGGAGATATTCTTGTTTCTCAAGATAATTCTGTATATCAACAAACCAGGGTTCATCCTCTGTTTCTGTATTAGAGCATTGACAATTTGTCCCTTGACAGCGGGTTCATGTCTTTCCTCTAAAGTGATCGACTGAGCTCTTGCTCGATTTTCCCAGACCAATGCGGTGGCAAGGTTGGCTAAACCATCCGTAAAGTCATTCTTTTCACGTGGAAAATGTCATAAAGTTATGTCTTCAAATAGCGAGATCAGTTGGTGTAGACAGTCAGTATAGGTTTGAAGGTGTTCTTCTCGAACCTTCTAGTCCTCTATGGTATTTGATATGATAAGGTTAGAGTCCCCAAATACAGTTCGGCGTCGTTCCCTTGCTGCTAGAGCTGCTTTGACTTCGTAGATACATGCTTCATACTCAGCCGTATTGTTGGTGTTCGGAAAGTCAAGCTTGACTGAAAATGGCACATGGAGGCTATCGGGATTAATCAATAGGACACCGATCCCATTGCCCTTGTAGTTGGAAACACCATCAAAATACATCTTCCATCGGGACTCCTTTATAGTGAGAATATTCTCATCGAGAAATGAGTCATCGTACTCGTCCCCTGAAACAAAGCCATCAGCCACAACTTCCAAAATGGCTTGTCCTTTTACGGACTTCTGATTTATTAATTTGATGTCAAATTTTGACAGCAAAGCATGCCACCTAGTCCAACCTTTCACTGATGATTGGCTTATCAAAGAGGTACTTGATTGGGTCAAGTTTTGAAATGAGGTAGGTCGTATGAGTTTGGAAATAGTGCCTCAGCTTCTTGATAGCATAGACAAGTGATATGCATGCGCGTTTAAGCGACTTGTATCGAGTTTTGTACTCGAGAAGCTTCTTGTTGAGGTAATAGATGGCTATTTGTTTTTGAGTTCCCTCTTGATATTGGGCAAGGAATTCGCCCATGGCCGTTTCTTTTACGGTCAGATACAACATCAAGGGTTCATTAGGCCTCAGAGGCATCAGGATTGGTAGCTTGGCCATGTAGCTTTTCATAGCATCAAATGCTTCTTGACATTGATCATTCTATTTATTGGCGGCTCCCTTTCTGAGGAGTTTGAAAATTGGCTTACATGTCGAGGTGAGTTGTGAGATGACGCGGCTGATATATTGGATACGTCCCAGAAAACCTCGGACTTCTTTCTCAGTGCGGTGAGGCGGAAGCTCAATGATTGCCTTTGTTTTGTCAGGGTCGACCTCAATTTCTTTCTAGCTGACTATAAATCCAAGGAGCTTGCCGAGAGTCTCCCCAAAGACACACTTTTGCGGGTTCAATCAGAGTCTGAATTTTCGGATTCTGTCAAAGAAAAATCTGACTGCATCGATGTGCCCCCCTCGGGTCTTGCTCTCGACGATCATGTAATGAAGAATGGTAGTTGCAGCTCGCTGATATGTTGCCCCGGCGTGCTTAAGCCCAAATGGCATCACTCGGTAATAGTATGTACCCCAAGGGGTGTTGAATGCTGTCTTGATCATGTCTTGCAAGGCCATTAGGATCTGATCGTATCCTGAGAAGCCATCCATGAATGAGAACATGGCGTGGTTAGCAGTATTGTTGACTAGCATGTCAATATGGGGCAAAGGGAAACAGTCTTTAGGAGGGGCTACATTAAGATCACGGAAATCAATGCACATCAAAACTTTGCCATCTTCCTTGGGGATGGTGACAATATTGGCCAACCACTCTGGGTGTTTAACAGCTTTAAGGAACCCGGCATTGATCTGTTTCTGAATCTCTTTTTGACCTTCAGACTGATCTAGGTTTCATTCGGTGAAGTTTTTGCTTCTTCGGCTTACTATCAGGTAACAGCGGTATACGATCCTGGGCAATGTCAGGGTCAACACCCGGCATGTCTGTATATGACCACATGAAAACATCAACATATTCTCGGAGAGGCGCTGTGAATACCTCTTTTTCCTCTGGTGACAGTGTCAAGCCAAGTTTGACTTCTTTTCTGTTTTCATATGTGCCAATATTTATAAGTATGGGCTCTTCAACCGGTGATATGTATGTCCTTGACTCATCATCATGCAATGCATCATACTCTATGACAGACTCTTGCAAGCAAATATGTTCAAAACCTAAGAGCAGGTGTAGGTGTCGGATTGATATGTAGTGTAGGCTATGCTGTTTGTGGAGGATGATGAAGATGAATGGTCGGACTCATAATCAACAAGGCCAAATTCACTAGAAGGATTTGCTTCTAACTCAAGAAAGTTTCCTGACCTAGGGTAAGGGTTAGGCTCGGGTAGGCTTTTTGTAGCTTGTTCGTGTTTTGTTGGATGGTTGCCAACATAGATCCAAAACTCATTGTCTCCCCCCGTCTTCTTGAATTCCCAACTCCACTCTTGGATGTTTTGGCTTGGGGAAATCAAGTGAGTAGGGTCAAAGTCATCGTCATCTAGGTAACTCATTTGGAAAAGGCGGTTTAAAGCTCGTTATCTGATGTGCTCAACCAATCAGATGGTTGGATCGTGGTGTCAGGGATATCGGCTTCAGGTTCATACTCACCAACCTAAAGACTATTGAAGAATATCTTCAAGCCAAGGAGGTTCTTCTGTTCTTTTGGGTTATACCATGGTTCGGGGAAACCGTAGTACAGGGAGTGTTGGCCGGGTTGAACAGACTAGCCATTCCAGGTGTGTTTAGGAAAGGCGTAGGGGCGGGGCCTCTATTTAGGAGAGAAACCAAGGCCTGCACGGTTCTTGTTGTCAAAAGGTAGGATTCGCTCTTTGATTCCTTTTCCATTCTTTCCTAACCCGGTCCCGGGTATATGTCCCATTCTGAGCAACATACATGCCCCTCTTGCATAAGCCGTCTACCCCTCGAGGTTAGTCGGTGAGATGATGAATTCTGGTTTTGGTCAGGCTTGGTCATGTGGACAAGGAGAAATGTTAAGACAAGATTCAATTTTGAGGGATGATAGACAAAAGTCAGTCAAGTCGTGATGCTTGTGATTGTGATACACTAAAGGAGAATGAGGAAACTACCCCTAGAGAATTTGATGAATTAGAAGGTCACTCGAGAAAAGATTGAGGGATTTCTCCCCGAGAGTCTGAGTACGAATCCACTTGGGACAAGTAAGGGAATTTCCTTCCTTAATTCTTACAAAAGATGTTTTTTTTTTTATTTGGACTAAGCGCGAAGGATGCCTACGTATCTCCGGTGTGTGCTGGTGAGTAAGCCATAAACATGATCAGATTGATTTAACAAAAGTGCATTTGGAATCTGATCCACGTAAGTCTGATTACATGGATAACATAGAGATTTTTGGTTTTCTGGTTTTTTGATGATTATTGTGGTCGCACTCCTGAGGAGTTGCCTACATACCCTGGTGCACGTGCTTACAGGTGAAGACAAAATATGTGGGGATCAGACCAAACATAGTTTGGGCTTACGTTACGTTGAAGATGAAATTGCAGAAATTGAAACTACACTAAAGATAAGAGTTAGAAATTCTGGTGTAGGCCGCCTTTATGGACACAAAATGTCAGACTTGGTGAACCTCAGGGCGACTTAGATGGAGCAATTGTTGACTAGCTCTTGCAAACAGAGATGAAGTTTGGGGCAATCGTTAGTGGTATGACCATACTTTTCATAGTAGTCACAGTAGCGCCTGAGGCTAACTTCGAACGAGGGAGCTTTGGTTGGGAGAGGAAGTGGGTACAGGATGCCCTGCTCATGTAGTCGGGAGAAAAACACACTCTGGCGCTGGGTGAAAGGATACTACTTCTTGGAGGGAAGTTGATGACACCCGCCTCCTGAGTGGGCTGCCACATAAGTCCCATAAGGGTCATTTAGGATCCGCATGTCAATGTGGAAGCCATGTTTCTCAATATCTTCAAGCCTAGTGCAGTGCTGACGGCGCAGCTTATGAAAGTAGCGGTTCCTTGAGCCTTTAATGACTATGAGGATGGTATCTTTCTCAGTAGGTGGCTTCCTGATTTTGCAGCACTGTTCCTTCCAGCGGGCCAGATAGCGAGAGAAATGCTCGGCCGAATATTGATGTATCTGTTGTAGTTTGACCATCTCATGTCATAGCTTTGGTACAGGCGAGCCCATCTCAGGAAGTTGCTACACAGATTCTTCCACTTTTGGGACTCGAGAATATTGAAATGTCATTCCAGTGCTTTCCCTTCGAGACTCTAATTAAACAGAGAGGGGTCATAGGCCTCATGGACTCCTGCCGAATATAGAGTTTGTACAAAGTTCTGCAGATGAACCATAGCGCTACCCTCTCCTTTGTACTTGGAGAAGTTCGGGAGTATGTATTCAGGCGGCAACCTCACATTCGGGAATAAGATCAATTCATGCATGGTGAAGCAGACATTAGCGTTAATATCATCCTAATCAATATCCTCGTCATGGATCAATTACGGTTCTAGGGGGAAATGACCAGCGCTCAAAGGAGTTTGCCCATCTTGCACGTGAGACAGATCATCGGACTGGTCGTTATCAAGGTTTTTCCCGTCCCACTCATCATTACCGTCATCTGATCCTTTGTTTTCAACCAAGATGGCGTTTACCATGAATCCGTTCAAACAATCACCTAGATCTTCCTTCAGCTGAAAAACGGGCTTGTCGGAGGTAGTAATTGCCATGATTGAAGGATCCCCTTTTAGAGTTACAATCCCATGCTTAGTCTGGAACATGACTTTCTATTGCAAGGTAGAAGCAAGAGCCTTGGTCTGGTGCAACCATGGCCTCCCAAGGAGCACGTTGAAACAAGCTGGTTTGTCGATGATGAGAAATTCAACCTCTCGAGTAATAGAACCGTACTCAAGCAAGAGTTTGATAGTTCCGAGGACTTCTCTTTTAGCATTGTAATATGCTCGGACGACTTGTGAGGATGGCTCAACATGGTCAAGAGAGAATCCTAACTTCTGAAGTGCTCTCATAGGGCAAACATTAACTGTTGATCCATTATCAATCAGGAGTAGGGGAACGCGCCTCCCATTGCATTCCACAGTGATGTGCAAAGAGTTGTTATGATTAGGACCGTCTGGCAAATCCTCGTCAGTGAACATGAGTACTTGAGAGAAACCGTGTATGAGGCCCACCATCTCGTTGGGGGTCAAGTTGGGTTGTACCACTGTCTGGTTTAGATGTTTAAGCAGTGCTTCTCGGTGAGGCTGGGAAGTCATCAGAAGCTTCCAAATTGAGACATTGGCATTTGCTTCTTTCATTCTTCTCATGACGTTATCTGGGTCATCATTCCCTTCCACAAGAATCTATTTTCCCTTCTCCTTCCTCCTCAGGGCTTAGAGGGGGTTTTCTTCTTCCAGATAGGAAGGATTGAAGTGGCGACAGGCCCTCGTGAGGTGGTTAACTTCATGCAGAGCATAGTTGTCGCCATGCAAGTCATAGAGATAGACAAGTTGCCATGACCTCGTATAAAGCGAATACGGGTTAAGGCAAGTTAGTAGTGTCTCTTGCGAGACCTAACCATTCGTTCTAACAAGTGGGTTTCCTTGTTTTTAGGATCTTTGGCTCTTTGCTAGACAAGAGAAGTACAGCTCAAGTTGACCGAGGGATCAGAAATCAGGGATTCTCAGGCCCTTCAACAATTCTCGAGACAAAGGCGTCTTCCTCTTCATGTTCATGATCCAACATGAGGAAACTTCCATCACCATCCTGAGTGGCACAAAGATTAGCAAAGGAACTTGGCCAAGAGAACTAGACCCAAGGTCACCTTGTCTATCTTGCACAAATCAATTGGCAAGTTGTTGAATGAACCAATGACGATCACCTGGTGCAGACGAGGTTAGAGATCCTCAATGAGGGAGGATGGGTCTATTCCAGAGATTGCCAACGTGCTGGCATTAATGATCTGACTGGAGTGTTCCAGGAGAGGATTCTTAGTGATATTCGTAGCACTTGAATTATTCTTGGGAGTGATGACAAGTTTGCCGTCATCAATGAGATCCTGGATCTTGTGCTTCAGAGCTACACATCTTCAACTGTATGGCCAACATATTGGAGAAAGTAACAATGCTCATTAGGATTTTGCCCCGGCCTGACTGGAGGTGGAGGGTTCCTTGGTTGGAGCATCCCTGTTGTAGTTAGACGCCTAAAAGCCTCAGAATATGATATCTTGATAAGACCGAACTGTTTCCTGGCGGTCCCGGCTAAATTGAAAGGATTGTTTGAGCTAACGTTGCTGAATTGTGCAATTTTGTTCTGGGCATAAAATGAGTTGTTGCTAGAGGCAAAAGGGGTGCTCTTGTTGTACCTAGAACCAGATAATTCCCCGTTTTCGACCCTCACGTGCTCAATACGCAAGGCTTCCTCGATCATGGAACCCGTGGAGATTAGAGCCTTGAAAGAGGGGAAGTATTGGAACTACATCTTCTTTCAAGTTAGAAAAGAGGTTCTTGACAACCATTCAGATCCGTTCCTCCTCGCTGGGTCTGACAAACATTTGGGCGGCCTTAGTGCGCCATCTCAAATTGAATGCCGGAAAGGTCTCGCCAAACTTCTGATATGTGGTTTCAAGGTCAAGCCTAGTCACATCAGCCTCCTCATTGTACATGTATTGGTGATTATATTCCCTCAAAATGTCGACCCAGGTGGCCTTCTTAGAGTTCTCCAACTTGAGGAACCATGTGGTTGTAGTGCCATCGAGGTATTGCTAGAACAACGAAGCAATCATCTCTTCGGATACTCCCCATGGGCTCATGGCTCCGACATACATTTTCAGGAATGTAGTTGGGTTTCCAGTTCCATTAAACTTGCTCAAGTTAGGCATCTTAAAACTAGGGGGAAGTCGGGCTTACGGAAACAGAGAGAGGTCGTGGATGTATAGGTAGGGTTCAGCCTTAGCGATCCCTTTGAGTACCACTTTCAGCATACGGATCTCGTCTTCCATCTTTCCATCTCCAGCAACAGAGTTTGACTCGAGGTTAAAGGAAACCTCGGGTGTGGGGCGCCTTCGCCTTCCTTCCTGTTAAGGCTGGACAAGTTCTGTTCAAGGTCATCCTGTCGGTGGAGGAGTAGCTGCATCATAGCCCTGAGCTCGGCAAGGGGGTCCTCTGCCTGGGGAGGAGGTGGTGGCGGGTTACCGTCTGGGAAATAAACAATCCTCTAAAGTGGGGTACTAACGCGATGGTACATAGTAGACGGTATTGCTAAAGTGGTAGCACTTGAGAGAAGTGGCGAACCAATGATGGTGGAGACTTTGACCAGTTTAGAAGAGGCACGAGTCGAGCGGGAAGACCTACAAAACAGAGGGAATAACACTGATGTTAGTGCATGATGGAAAAGGTAATGCTATGTTAATGTGAAATGTCATTTTGTATGCATTGGAAATGAAATTCCATTTTTGAAACATTTAGTTTGGGAAGCGGGATTCCAACTGTGATGACTCTCGGGAAGAATTTGTGAAGGGTGAATGGCATGTGTTTGACTCAAGAGAATCAATGGAATTGATTTGGAGGAGTAGACTCGACTCAACAAGAATAGAGGAGATTTTCGTCATGGGGACGGATGACTCGGAGGATGAGATTTTCGTGAAGACTGAGATGGGAATGTACACGAGAAACCCAAATGGAAAATCCTAGGATGACCTATATGGGTACGGGGTTCATGAATGCAAATGCTGGAGTCAAGACCTTTTTTTCCGTTTTTTGTTATGGATGGATGCGTGACCCTAGGGACAAACTCTAATACATGAATGCAACTATGTGTAAATGCGTTACATGAGTATGTATGAACATATGCATGACAATGCACCTAAATCTATATGGACAAATGTACGGATATAAGTAAGACTCTACATGCTAATGCGAGTATATGCGAGTGCATCTACAAGCACGATGTATGGATGTGATGGATAATATGTACAATCGCACAAAAGTTAGATC
>ONZA01013381.1:0-20922 GCA_900322205.1 Kewa caespitosa | reverse complement strand
AAATATTTCTAAACGTATTGAGATTTAAATGGTCCTTCTTGTTTATTTTGATCTAGAACATGATCCAATTGTAAGAAATAATTTTAACTCATTCATCAATTAAAAGGGAAATACACTTAAAATGCTAATGATAATTAAAAAGCGTATAAAATAAGAAAAGCAATTACAACTGTAGTTGGTATTATTTAAAAGCTGAATAAAATTAAAATGATCAATATTTCATATTTCTCACCAAAGCATAAAAAATTCACTTTTAAGGAATTGTTTCAATTTGTTTGTCAGTTTGAAGAAAAAAAAACACTCTGCACATAAACGATCGTCAAAAAGCACAGAATAAGAAAAGTAATTGCAAAGGCAATTTAAGTTTCTTATATAAAGCTGAATGTAATTCGAATGATAAATCGTGTATACTTATAAACAAACATATACCAAATCGGACAAATAGATTCAATTCTTTCGTCAACTCAGAGAGAAACACGCTTACACAACTAACAATCAATAAAATGCGTCAAGTAAAAAAAGCTACTGGAACTGCAATTCCTAATATGTTAAAGCTAATTGTGATTCAAACTATAATTCTTACATATATCTAACCAAATTAGGATCAAATTTGAATAACTTTTTAAATTCGTTGGTCAATTGAAATACGCTTAAAATGTCAATGATTATTCAACAAATATCAAATAAGAACTATGATTGCAACTACTATTCTAACAATTTGAAAGCTGATTATAGTTGAAATGATAACTCCTATATACGTATAAAAAAAAATATGATCCAACTATAGGAAATAAGTTTAGTTTGTTCGTCAACTAAAAGAGATATACGCTTGAACCGCAAACTATTGTTTAAAAGCTTTAAATAAGAAAATTATTTGCAATCAGAATTAAAATACTTGAAAGACGATTCTCATTCCAATGATCATTCCTATTTATTTTAATCAAAATATGATCCAATTTCAAGAAATAGATTCAATTTGTTTGTCAATCTAAAGAATAATATGTTTAAAACTCTAATGATCGTCGAAAAGTGTTTCGAATAAGAATATTAAAGGCGACTGCCATTTAAGTTACTTGAAAGTTGATTATGATTCAAATTATCATTCTTGTATACATAAAAGTAAACCATGATCCAATTGGCAAAAACATTTTCAAGTCGTTCATCAATTGAAAGACGAGTATGGATAAACCGCTAATGATCGTTAAAAAGCATTTTAAATAATATAGCAATTACAAGTGAAATTGTTATTTTCGAAAGCCGAATATGACTAGTATGATCATTCTTTTATTTTTCTACACAAAATGTAATCCAATTTGAAGAAATAGTTTCAATTTGTTCGTCTATACAATGAATAATACACTTTTGATACTAGCAATCATGAAAAAGTGTTAAGTAAGAAAAGTAATTGAAATCGCAATTCCTAATATGTGAAAGCTAATTGTGATATAAATAATTATTCTTGTTTATTTCTAACCAAAATATGATCTAATTTGAAATAGTTTCAATTTGTTTTTCAATGGAATGAGAAACACACTTTAAATGCTAACAATCATTCAAAAGCGTGTCAAATAAGAATAGTAATTGCAAATGCAATGATAATTATTTGAAAGCCAATCGTGATTCTAATGATCAATATTGCATGTATCTAACTAAAAAATGATACAATTTAGGAAAATATGTTCAAGTCATTCTTCTATTGAAGTAGAAATGTGCTTAAATTGCTTGTGATAGTTAAAATGCTTTCCAAATAAGAATAACATTTGCAACTAAAGTTCTTTTTTTTTTCTAAAGTTGAATATTGATTGAAATGATCATTATTGTATATTATTAACCAATACATGATCTAATTTAGATAAAATGTTTTGATTCATTCGTCATTTCAATGAGAAATACGCTTAAGTTGCTAACAATTGTTAAAAAGCGTACCAAATAAGTAAAGCCATTGCTACTATAATTCTAATTATTTGAATAGAGAACAAGATTTAATTGATCATTATTGTATATTGTAACCAAAGAATAATTTGATTTGAAGAAATTATTTCAATTGTTTATTAAATCACAAGAGAAATATGTTGAAACCACTACTAATGGTTGAAAGCATTTCAAATAAGAATAACAATAGGACCTGCAATTTTTAAATTTTAAAAGTCGAATATGATTTGTATTATCATTATTGTATATTTTTAAAGAATATGTCATTCAATTAAGGTGAAATTCTCTGCCTACCACCCATGAAAAGAAAGACCACTTGATATGTGAATTGCTCAGTAGTGCTTCACCACTGCCGTAGCTGGTGGAAATAGCTTAATGAATTCTATGAAAGAGTCCCGGGAGCCAGGATGCATGCCAGTTTCATATTGCAACTCTTCTGGCAATGTCTAAAATGGGACCAGACCGACAGCCCACCACTGGAATTTTCTTTGCTCGAAGCTCAGCTGTACAGGGGTTTCATAAGACTTGCCCGAGCGATTCTAACCTCCACAATCAAAAGGCAACTTGCAAAACGGATTCGGCCAACCTCGTCAACGGAGTTTTCTTATGAGCTTTCTTTCAAAAGGCTTGGCTCTGTAAGATGACCTGATGAATTGACTTGGGATATCATTATGGATGTAATCATTCAAGTCATTTAGGTGATTGTAATGTGTGGCTAGATACCTCTTTCGATCCATTGCTAAGTATAGTATCGAACTGGACTAAAATTGACTTGAACCCATTAGATCACACGGTTGGGTAATATATGAATCAACCACAAACTAATGAATACAAACCAATTAGCAATAGACGTACAAACCTGTGGACTAGTCTTGGACACAAGCCCACAAACGGCCCACCAGGGAACCGTGTGGCCTTAGAGGCACACAACCCTAGGCTTATAAACTAGGGTTTCTTCTTGTTGTATCATACGTTTATGATCATTAAAGCTATCAAAAGAAACCCTACAAACAAGTACTCTCAAATAGCCAACAATCCGAGAAGAAAGATCAAACTATGTTCGACAGTTGCATGTTCTAACTGACAAATTCTTGGAATCTCTTTGGTGACATGTGGACTTCACTAGATGAAAAAATTTCGGTGTTCTCTATCTCTCCAAGGACCAAATAGAGGGCATAATGTCATCTTTTAAACAAGTGGAAGACATACATCAAAGTTAGGATTTGTGATCTTTTAGTCGTTTAGATCTTGTTTCTATGTGATTCTACTTTTATGATTAGAATGTGTTGTTAGTAGAACCCTTCTGCGATATTAGAGACATACACATGTGTTACACAAATTGTATAAAAAAAAATCTCTCTCTAGGATACTTTATCTCTCTAAAAAAAATAGTAAGAACCCCTTCATTGTCTTCGCTCACCGGCGACTGGAGTGGGATTTTGCTCTCTCCGTCTGCCGGTAATCCCCTTCCCTCCCGTCCTTGCTGTTTTTTGGCATCTATCCTTCGATCGTCATCGTTTTCCACCACATGCAAAATTGAAATCAGGTTCTTGAGTCTTTGGTTTGCAAGTGGGTTCCTTTGAGGTTCTTTAACATTTTCCAGCAATTGATCTTCAGTTTGGTTGTGTTTCCATGTTACCATTTGAGGACTTTAGTTACTGATGTGTTAAGGTTTTGGTTTCAGTCCCCTTTTGCCACAAGGGTTCTTTCTTTATTGCAGCAAATTAGATCTTTTTTACAAAGTCATTTCTATTAGTAAATAAGCTCCGATTCTGGTTCTTGGAGGTTTGGTGATCTTCTCTGTCTTACCTCCTTCAATTGGATTCGTTGAACGCTTGTTCCTCTTGTTGTAAGTTCTTCACTTGGTTTTTCAGTTGCATGTAAGATTAGGATAGTGTAGCTAAGGGCTTTGTTTTTGTCTTGTGTTTCAGTTTTATTAATAGTGGGTCTTCCCTTCCTTTGGTTTTTGGGTGTGCATCCTTCCCTTTTGGTGGTAATTGCGACCAATTTTCATTTGGGTCACTTTTGTGTTGTATCATGGACTGTAAGGAAATCTCTTTTACTTTGGCGTCTACCAATTGCAGTTATGATTGTGATAAGGAAGTTGATGAAATAATGAACATTGTGAACCTCTTGAAAGGGCCCTATGAGATCCTTTCCCATGTAAATTCCATGAAGGAAGATGGTAATCGATGGTTTAAAATGGGAGATTTTGAAAGTGCTACTTTTGTTTATCGTAGAGCTGCTAGGCTTCTTCCCTTCGGGACTCCCTCAACTTCACAAGATAAACTATCTTGCAATCTCCCTCAACCTCAATCTAGCGGTTTGTGCCAAAAGTTTCAAGCCTGCCATTAAGCTATGTACCATGGTTCTGAATATATATAAGGATAATGTGAATGCCCTGCATAAAAGGGCACTGGCCAACAAGGAATTAGGTCAAACAGATACAACTCATGGTGACCTTGTTAAGGCAAGCGCAATTGATACACATAGCAAGGAAGTGTTCAAGGAACTAGCTTCTGTGTGGGTCGAACCGTCACCAAAGGAAAATGGCGTTTGGACGACTCTTCAGATTGTGGTGAGTCTCGAGAAGATAAGAATAGAAAAAAAGTTTACCTTGTCGATGAGTGTGACTCTTCAAAAAGCTCTTTGACCAATTTAGGTAACTACTTTTCAACTAGCTCTAACTACAGTTGCAGTACATCCACCCCTTGTCCGCAAGGTTATGTTGGCTCGAGTTACAAAATGTCCAAAACCCTCGAGAAAACTCTTGATTTCCAAAGTATGGACTCGGAAAGCCATTTACCTGAGCCTTGTGATGAAGATATGGTTATGTCAGAAGGTGGTAAGGGGGAGAGATTAATTTCACCAATCGGAGGAGGAAAGATATCTCTCTTAGAGTCACAAAATTTGTTTATGATAAACTCGTTCAAGGACAATCGTTTGACTATTATCACACAGTCACTCCATCAATCATGAAGGTTCGGGTGTCTAGAGCATTGCAAATCAATGCTCGTGAAGTCTCTTACTTGGAAACTCCTTGTCAAGTTAGAAATAATACCCATGAGAATGATCGGTCATAGAAAAAGCTAGTTGTAATGACTAATTCACTCAGGAGGAAAAGAGTTACTACCGCACTCTGAGTATGACTACCACCCATGACACTGTTACTTCTAGTGAGGGAAAAGATACCCTTGTTTGACTCTTGTTTTGGGTCTATTGATCTAGTTGATCCTCCTTCTTGTAGCCATTTGAGAGCTTCTAAATATCCCATCAACATGATGTTGATGTGCAACAACCTCAACAAGCTATTTTGGCTTGTGACAACACTTGTCAGGAGGCTTCTTCCTAGGGATCAGATGCCATAACTGACCCACCTAGCACTAATCTCTCAAGGGAGGTTGGTACATCAAGTGAGGCTAGATCATCCAATCAAGCTTAAGACCATAGCAACATATCATGATTTTCGCATAACAAGGAAGCACCATTCGTCTTCTCCTCAAATCCAATGGTTTGCTACAAGGTGATTAAATCCATTAACCATAATCAGGGCATTTTGTATCGCCTCAAGTTAACCTCTCACAAAGTTCCAGAGTTAAGGTTCATGAGATCCAAGCGACAAGGTATTCCTCTCGTTTGCATTGGGAGTATTGGTTTTCCAAGTATGACATCATGAAGAAAAAGAGGAATCAAGGTGGTCTAGTTGGTGATCCACCTACCATGAAGGTTACTAGTTCGTGTGGTCGCATGAAGAATAAATCTTTTTTTAATGTATAATAACTCATCTAATTCTAGTTTCGGTACTTGCTCTAGCTACTTCTATGCTCCTGCTAATAGGGAAAGAGCTTTGTTGTAAGCATGTTTTTTTTTACATCTAAAAGAAACACAAATTGTATTTCTATGATGGTGTTTCACAAGAGCATGCTTAAGAGAAGCGATCTGAAAATTTCTTTAAAAGTTCCCATCGCTAGAACTAATCGTTAGAGCATTAGGGTTCGTTTTTTGTATATTGCACCTGAATTCTCTTCACCTTTTTATTTTAATAATTTTGCTTATGTGATAGTCGTACCTGTTGTTACGTTTAGTTTGAATCAATTTTTTTGTCACAACAAACGCACTCAGTATATTGGAATGTATCAAAACATATAAATTAAGTGTTTTGTGATGTTTTGATGTTATTAGTTAATGTTCTTTTTATAAAACACATAAATGACTAATAAAATGAATAGTGAACTTAATATGCAATGATTTATGGGTTGTCAGTTATTCAATCCTCCCCATTTATAAGTGTCAATGAGTCTCATTACTACTCAAAATGTTTCATAGGACCAAATCACCTCAACAAATACAGGTCAAATGACATCATGTTTGATATTATAATGATTATTACCAAGTAAATATTATTGACATGCAAAATGATTTCTACCCATCATGTACAAAAGATATAAATTATTATTGTGAATAACAGTATTTATTTACTTCATTGTACAAATTTAACCATGAAGCAATGGCAAATGTGTGCATTATTGAATATTGTACCCGAATGCACATCCCCTTATTTCACGCCACACACATTACTGAAAATGACATTGAACAACTTTCATTCAACTGAAATTTTGAACTTTTATTTTGAGTAGTGATAACATTTTTATCAAGTAAGATTACTAAAGAACTTAAGATGCAATATTTCATGAATTATCAATAATTCAACTAAACCCATTTACAAGTGTCATTCATTTTCATTATTACTAAAAATGTTCCATAGGACCAAATTGCCACAACATCACAAGTCAAATGACATCATGATTGACCCTATAATGCTTATTACCATCTATTTATTATTGTTGTATAAAATGTTTTCATTTAAAGTGCTTGTGACTTCTGCCCACCACGAACATAGCTAATATACTTTATTGTTGTGACTAACAATATGCATTCATTTTGTTGTACAACTTTAATCATAAAATAATGACAAATGAGTGAATTATTAAATAGTATACCTTAATGCAAAACCCCTTATTTAACACTACACACGAAATGAAAATGAGATTCTACGTGACACGTTCTACTAAAATGTTTTGTCATTTATTTTCTTGCTTACTGTTATGTGATCCTTAAAATGGTTGTAGAATCTCTTACAACTCAATATATTCCATGTAAGGATTGGCATGGACCATTACAAGTTCTGCAATTGAGGAAAGATGCTCCATTATGCTTATTAGCATACGTAAACATTAAATATAAGGGCATTCCAATGACCTCCACATACCCGTTACTATAAACCTTGTGTGGCCCATTTTGCCTTGGGCTTCAATTGGCCCATGGGCTCTCATCCCAGCCAGGCCCCCTTTTATCGGTCCACTCTTCTCGTCACCCCCGCCTCTTTGCAGCCTGCCCTCATTAGCGTCGCTTTGTCTTCCAGTCCCTCATCTCTGACCAAGGACAAGATGAAAGTACCTTCTGAATAGGAGCCACAAGACTTCTCATTTATCCCGTCATAGGACGAAGGGTCTCGACAAGGGTTTCCCCCGAGAGGACCTTTTAGACAACAGGAGTAGGGAAGGACAAGGAAGTAGCCAGCAGGGACTCACCACCTCGGTTGAATCCAACGATATATCTCCCTAGGAGAGGGAAGAGCATGTTTTGGGAGATTCCAGAAGCGCTACGTGTGCCGTGCACGTGGTCAAGGACAATTGGCTCCCTTCAAGCCCATGTTTTCACCAGGCCAAACGAGGGAATGTCCACATGGTGCCTCCCCAGTAGACGAGTCGTAACCCTAGCATCACCTGGGGAATATCTATAAATAGGGGGCATGCACACATTTCAAGAGGTAATGAATGAATGAATTTACAACTGACTAGTAGCTCATTTACTTCTCTCTCTACAGCATTCAAGTCTTTCCTTTTTCCCAAGAAAGATTTGGTTGCCTTAAAGAGTATTCTATTTGCCCCTAAGACCCACTTTCCATTAGGGGCCAGCTCATTTAAAATATTGTGACTGACTTGATTGTCAGAGGACCGTCCCCCGGATCACACCAGGGGCAATTCACATGTGTTCATTGGGCAGGTACCTTTCATCCAACGAGCCACATCAGCATCATCATCTTCTCATACAACCGAAGCACTTCTACTCTTTGAGTGTTGGAGGGTCCCTCTCCTTACCCAAAAATACCCGAAACATTTGGCACTGTCTGTGGGGAGTGGCCAGCCGAAGTTGCATGAGATTGAGAAACAAAAAACACATTCAAACACCTGAACCACAAAAAATTTACACTCACATGTCAAACCATGAAGAAGGATCGCACTCTGCCTCATCGGTTAAAAGAGGAGGTTGCTCCCAGCCCCCTATCATGAGGGAAGAGCTAGCGGCCTTACAGGCCAACATCTTGGAAGACATGCAGAAGATGTGCACGTCTTTTTAAAAGAACCTCCTGAATCACGTTAGGATGATGAAGGGCCATGACAAAGGCGCCTCGAAAAAGTCACTTGCTGCAGGGGCTCATCTTTCAAATAAGGGGCAAGACGAAGAGACCATAACCACCCAAGTGATGAAGTGCCCCCATTTTAACTTGAGTGGTTCTAGCTCCTCCTCCTAGAGATTGAAGAGAAAATCGTAGGTCTCTGAACGAAGCCTAAGCACAAAAATTCTGCAAAAGACGAGGAGAGGCAGCGGAGACCTGCGACCTAGCATAGAGGCAATGAAGAGGAGAAAAAAAGCAGTCAGAGGTGAGGTGGAGAGTCCCAAGAGGGAGGATGTCCGTGAGATCATACGGCGTAGACAAGCCAAAAGGTTGCAACGGCAACGGGGACCGGTCATGACACAACTAGGGTCGAGAGATTATGATGACATCACGAAGAACTTCAGGGGATTGGAGATAAGTCCCGACCTTACCATGAAGGTCCCTTTTAGTGAGTAACTAATGGCTCATCCCCTGAACTTGACCTGTCGGATCAGGAAGATCAAGAGGTATGATATGACGACATCCCCCCAAGAGCACCTGATGGCCTACGAAGTCGCGACGATGACCCAAAAGAGGAACGAAGCCACCTACTGTCGCCACTTCATGGGAACTCTGGAAGGAAGAGCCCTCAAGTCGCTGAACAGCCTCCCTCGTCATAGCATATACAACTTTGATGAACTTTCATCCATCTTCACAGAGAACTTCATGACCTGTGAAAAGACTGAAAAGTGCTCGAAAGATCTCTTCAATATTGTGCAAGGAAGAAAGGAACCAATGAAGGACTATGACAAGCGCTTCAACGACGAGTGCCTGAATATCACATAACTCGATCAAATGATAGCTTGTACGGTCTACGTCAAAGACATCGTTAAAGAAAAAGAAATTTTGAAAGACTTCGAGCACATGAAGCTGAAGAAGGAGAAACTCACACTATCTTTCATCCGTGCCTAATCTTCCAAACTATTCACAGCATGGGAGAGATTAAGAAGAGATGTGGTGAACGGGGGGCACCGATGAGAAAAGCAGAGGAAAAGTCTACGAAACAATCAAAGAATGAAAGAAGAAGAGCCGAAACTCTAAATGCCGAGAAGCCCCGGTTCAAGAAGAAAGGGTCAGGAAGAGGAGGACGAAGCGGTTTCAAGGATCGAGGAAAGCCCAAGGAAAAGGCCCTGGAGAGCCCCGTCGTCAAACAGATCCTAAACTGCAATCACCAAGCTGTTCTGGCAAAAATTGACCCCAAATTGCTACTTCTTCTGTCACTATCACAAGGGTCACGAACACAACACGAAGTACTATCAAGAACTATTACACACCTGGAGAAGCTGGCACAAGACGGAAAAATTAATTCCTTTTTAAAGGACAAAGGCACAACCATCGTTCTGTCGAGCTAGGGGGCAGCCGAGCCAGAACCCTCGGGGTCCTCGTCGGACTCGTATGAGTTAGTGGTCATCTCAGGTGGAACCGCAGGAGGCGGTCTCATAAACAAAGCAAGAAAAGCTCTTCTGAAATCCCTCGATCAAGTCATGTTGATCGAGGAAGTCCCAAAGTTCGGGAAACCCATCGTCTTCGATAGAGCAGACATTAGACCCCTCCAATTCCCTCATGGCAATCCCCCATCATGGGGTTGAAAATTGTTAACACCTTGGTGAAGAGGGTCCAGGTAGACACAGGAACTCTGTCGACGTCATCACGGCTAGTTGCCTCTTAAACTTGGCTACACCGCTGACAAGATAATATCGATAAGCCACCCGGTGGTATGTTTCGGAGGAGACCAGGTCCAGCCGATGGGAAGTATCCAACTTCCGGTGAGAATAGGGCCAAAGAGTGAAGCAAGACATGTCATCCCAGAATTCCTCATCATCAACGTTCCGTTGGCATATAACGTCCTCCTCGGGCGTCCAACATTGAACAAGAAGATCAATGGAACACCAAATATGATGTTGCTCACGCTAATCTTCCACAGAAATGATGGGGAAGAGGTTCTCGGTGACCAAAAGACGGCTTGGGCCTTCTACATCCAGTGCCTTAGCAGTAAGAGCATCATCGCCGAGAAGATAGTACCCCTAGCTGAAGCCAAGGTAGCTCCTTCGCCTGAGACCAAGTCCAAGATAAGAAGGAAGGATGCACCGAAAGAAGATAGGATTGTCGTAAAGGTAGAGGAAACTCCTCCGGCAAAGGAAGAGAAGGGGAAGGGAGTACAATGCCTGATGGTAGACATTGTCCCCCCTAGAAGTTGCCGATGCAAGGATTGAGGAGAGGGAGCGGGCAACCCCCTCCGGTTGAAAGATGGAGGTCATCCTGGACCCCTCTTGTCTAGAGCGAGTCACATATCTCAGTGACGAGCTGGATGAGACCACCAAGGAAGAATTGACGAAGCTCCTACAGGAGTACTGAGACGTCTTTGCCTTTGGTCTCGACGAGATGCCCAGCATCGACAGAACCCTCATGGAGCATAAGCTCGGCATAAACCCCAAGCTCAAGCCTGTGAAGCAAACAAAGAGGCATCTGGATGAAGAAACGAGCCAAGTCGCATTAGCAGAAGTCAAGAAGAAGTTGGAAGCCGGATTCATAAGGGAATGTCGGTATCTAAAGTGGCTTGTCAATGAAGTGATGGTAAAAAAGGCGACTAGGAGTTAGAGAATGTACGTCATTCATCACCAACGAAGGGGTTTCTATTACACAGTGATGCATTTCAGTCTGAAGAACGTCGGGTCTATTTTCCAGAGGCTCGTCCAAAAGGTCTTGGGAGGGAAAATTGGGAGAAACCTCGAAGCCTATGTGGACGACCTCATCACCAAGAGCGTGAAGTCATCCAACCACGTGGAGGACTTGAGGGAAACATTCGAGACCGTCAGGAAGAACAAGATGAAGCTCAATCCTAATAAGTGTGTCTTCGGAGTAAGGGGAGATAAGTTCTTGGGTTTCATGGTGTACGAAAGAGGCATCGACACCAACCCAGAGAAGGTGAAAGCCGTTATCGACATGAAGCCCCCGCAGTGCATCAAAGATGTGTAGAAGTTGATCGGGTGCATAGCGGCACTTAATCATTTCGTCTCCAAGTCAGCCGACAAGTGCACCCATTTCTTTTCAGCATTGAGAAAGGGGACGAGGTTCGAGTGGAATGACAAGGCACAAGAAGCCTTCGAGAATTTGAAGCAGTACTTGGGATCTCTTCCCAAAATTACCTCGTCGAGGCTCGGAGAAAGGCTATTCCTTTACCTTGCCGTCTCGGACAGAGTTGTCGCCTCAGTCCTCGTCTGAGAAAAGGAGAAAAAGAAAGAGCCTATCTACTTCACCAGCCACACTTTATGCGGGGGCCGAATTCAGATACTCTGTACCAGAAAAGTTTGCTTCAGGGGTGCTCATTAGCTCCATAAAACTCAGGCCCTCCTTCCAGGGTCATCCCATAACTGTCCTGACGAACCAACCCCTAAAGACGACCCTAGGAAGACTAGACTCGGCGGGAAGAGCGCAGGTATGGGCACACGAGCTTACTAACTATGACATCTCGTACAAACCTAGAAGAGCAATCAAGATTCAGGCACTCGTCGACTTCATTGCCAAATTAACCTCGTCTGAGAAGATACCGAGCTATTGGACCCAGTCATGGATTATGAGTGTTGACTATTCATCATACAAGAGCGGGAACGGCGCACGTATCATCATCTCCTCAGCCAAAGGGGATACCTCCGAGTACGCAATGAGATTCAAGTTCCAGGCATTGAACAATGAAGAGGAATACGAAGCCCTCATTGCTAGAATGGAGATGGCACAAGCAACCGGTGCAAAGAAGCTCAAAGTAAGGATGGACTCAGAAATTCGTTGTATCACAGATATCGCGAGAATACAACGCCAAGGGAAAGGGGATGAAAGCATATCTCGGAAAGGTCAGAGAAATGACCAAGTACTTCGACGAGGTGATTGTGGAGCACATACCCTGGTTGGAGAATCATCACGCCAACGCCCTGGCTCGTCTGGCCAGCTCATTGGCCAAAGGGGTGTCCCAAAATATATTCTAGGAAGAGAAGAAGAGAAGAAGCATCAAAGTTGAGTCGGAAGTGCTCTTACTTGATCAAAGCGATGAGTGGATGGAACCTTTGATGGCTTGGCTGGGAGAGGGAAGGCTCCCAAAGGATGAGAAGGAAGCGAAGAAGTTCCAAACGAGGGCCAAGTGGTTCGAATTTAGAGACGGCATCTTGTACAAAAAGGGGTTGAGCTACCCGTTGTTGAAGTGTGTCTTGAAGACACAAGGAAAGGAGATAGTCAGAGAGGCCCACGCCAGGATCTGTGGAGCCCACCAAGGGGGACGGAGCGTAGCACACAAGATATTGAGGTTAGGTTTCTACTAGCCCACCTTGAAGAGCGACGCGGCCGAAATGATTAAAAGCTGCAAGAAGTGCCAAGTTTTCGCGCCAGTACCGAAGCTTCCGTCCGCCGAGTTGACGCCCATCATATCTCCAGTGTCTTTCCACCCCTGGGGCATGGACATAGTACGCCCCTTCCCGCAAGCTCTGGGATAGCTAAAGTACGCCGTTTTCGCCATCGACTATTTTACCAAGTGGATTGAAGCAAGAGCAGTGAAGAATATAACGGTGGCGGACGTGAAGAAGTTCATTCTAGAGAATATTCTCACACGTTTTGGGACCCCTCAGAACATTATCTTTGACAATGACAGGCAATTCTATACACCGAAGCTCACCAACTGGTTGGATGAATGTGGAGTAAGAGCAAACTTCAAAGCTGTCACAAGGCCCCAGACGAATGGCCAGGTAGAGTCAAGCAACAAGATCATGGTGAATGGGATACAGAAGAAGCTCGACAAAACCAAAGGGCTATGGGTCGAGCAGCTGGCAAAAGTGTTGTGGGCATCGAGGACAACAGAGAAACAAATCACAGGGGAGACACCTTTCAACCTCGTCTACGGCTTCGAAGCTGTACTCCCACTAGAATTCGCTAACAGGAGCTCGAGGATTGAGTACTTTAACCCCGAGACAAACAAGGAAAGGTCGAAGAACAACCTCGATCTCCTTCCAGAAATACGAGGAGACTCACTGCTGAGAGCCGAGATCTACAAACAGAGGATGACGAGCACCTTCAATCGAAGGTCGAAACTAAGGAAGTTAAATGTAGGGGATCTCGTCCTATGAACTATGGAGTCCATGGGTAGGCAAAACGAAGAAGGGAAGACGACCCCGAATTGGGAAGGACCCTACAGGGTGACGAAAGTGATGATTTGAAGACCTACCGACTGGAGGCCCTGGAAAGAAGGAAGAGAGGAACGCCCTGGAACATCAACAACCTCCAGAAATTCTTTGTATAGGTTAAGGTCTCGTCGTGAAGCCTTGCCGTGGTGGCACCCCCAAACAACCTCTTATCAAATGTTAACTCCTAGACTTTCTATTTTCTAGACGACGGGGCAGGCACCCGCAAATAGCTTACTATCCTTTTTGTAAGGTCGTTGGCCAAAAGGGGTCGGCATCCCCAAACAGCCATGAGTGAAACTTTTGGGCTCATAAGCCTTTTGGCTATATGTTGTCTAATTCTTTAGATAAATCAACATTAAAAAGAGGAAGCCCCACCCTGGGGGCAAATGAATCAAGTCTATATCACGTTTAGAAGAAACCCCACCCTAGGGGCACATGAACTCAAGGCTATAACATGATTACCGAGACCCCACCCATGGCACAATTGAATTTAAGTCTATAACGCGACTAGACGAGACCCACCATGGGGGTAAATGAACTAAAGTCTATAACATGATTAGACGAGACCCCACTATGCGGGCAATTGAATTAAAATCTATAACACGATTAGACAAAGACCCCACCATGGGGGCAAATGATCTAAAGTCTACAATATGATTAGACAAAACCCCACCCTGGAGGCAAATGAATGAAGAACACGAAATAGAATTAAACGAGACCCCATCCTAGGGGGGACAAATAATCAAAAATCTCATTCTCATTTATTGAAGTTCATTACAAAGATTTTTACAAGAAAAAAAGGGGAAGAAATACAATAAACATCTTCTTCGCCGAGGAATCCAGTGTCGAAGATGAAAATTAATATGCCAAGTTCTTGCTTCAAGGGGAGAACCCCCGAAATTCAGCGTCGGGTAGCAAGGGGGCCATGCCGCAAATGATAGGGCAGCAGAGGACGTGGACATGATATAATACACTAAGTTCTTCCTACCTTTTGCGAAAGACGGCACAACCGCACTCTCAACCACCGTCACCGAACACCTCTCTCCAGTGGCCGGTGCCACCAGGCCGACCGCACACCGGAACGAGATACAGCAACCAGGCAAGGATGCCTTGCTCGGGTCTCTGAAGGAGAGGAAATGAAGGCCAAGAGGACGCTTCATCGAACCTTGCTTCCTCCAAAAGCCTATTGGCACTGCCCGTGGATGATTAGAGGAAGAGGGCGGGTACACGACCCCCGTTCGACCGACCTTCCTTCATCAGTTAAGTATGTCTTTCATCAAAACCAAGTTAGATAAGCACACCGACCCCACAAGGGCCACGATCATCAAAAAGTGTTAAACATCGGTCAAGAAAGAAGACGAGCCCCCCAGGGTTCTCATAACCAAGAAGGGAACTCGTCTCATCATGAAACAAAAAGGGTGAATGGATGAAGTCAATAAGGAACTGGGAAAAGGAAAAGAAAAAGTCTCATCCCTCAAAAGAGAAGGTGAGAGAAGAAAATGACAGGTGCAAGGAGAAAATGAACAAA
Organism: Kewa caespitosa; assembly: GCA_900322205.1. NCBI lineage: Eukaryota > Viridiplantae > Streptophyta > Magnoliopsida > Caryophyllales > Kewaceae > Kewa > Kewa caespitosa. Next base: position 5,798 of record ONZA01013381.1, on the reverse strand, counting down.
AAGACTCCTTTTATAGGCAAAGGTAAGCGCAACCAATGGCCTGGATCAGCGCAGGAAAACAAGGATGGGCGACACGTGGGATAACGTGTCCCAAGAAGATCAGATAGGTGAGAAATCCAGAAAAGGAGATCGTTTCCCAAGAAGATAAGGAGCACGTAATCCGAGGAGCCTCGATTCGCGTGTCTCTCCAAGCAGGAAACCTTTAAAAAATTTGCAAAGGGAAATAGACAAGAGCACATCTCAATGAGATGAAACGTTGGCTCAATAGCTTTGCCTAAATAAGGGACAGGGATGGACGAAAACCTCCTGGCATCTCCTTGCTAGCTTTGCCTAAGCTGGGGCATTAAGGCGAGAAGGGTCACACTACCAAATAGCTCTTGGCATTCAACACTTAATAAAATCTAGCACAATGAAAAGAAACAAAGACGAAAGGAGATCTCTCAAAAAAATTGCCTTCGGCATTCATTACTTGCAAATCAAAAAGAAAAGAAACAAGATGAGATGCAACAAAGGAAGACGAAGCCAACAACAAATATTTCATTAACAAGTACTTGCCCATGCAAAACAAAATCCTTTACAAAATGACGAGGGGCACTGCATAAGCCCTCGAGAAGAAAAAAGACAAGTACTAGAACCCAATCAAGACGAAGCGTCTATAGGCGAGAGAGAAGCCTCGACACCATCCTTGGGCGAAGGAACAACCTCAGCATCGTCCTTTGGAGAAGGAGCAGCCTTGTCCTCGACCTGATCCTCGTCGATTCCATCATGACCACCCTTGAGCTGGCTCTCGACATGGTGATCCAAATTGTCGAAGAAGCCAATGTCGAAGCTCAAGAGATTGGTGGCCGAGATCTGGTTGTATTGATGACGAGGGCTCTAGGAAAGCATGTCCTCTCCTGCTTTGGCCGAAATGAGCACCTTCTTCTTCGCCATGAGACAGTGAAACCAGCCTCAGAGTTGAAGATGGCCATGAAAGCAGCTTTGACCTCCCGTTAGAATTAGTCATCATTAGCCTTGAAGAGCGCCTCTCCCAGCTCTTTTAACTTTACCTCCTCGGCCATAAATTTCGCCCTCTCAGCCTCCACCTCATTCTTTAGATACGCCCTGTCTCATCCAACAGAGCTCTCTTCTTGCGGAAGAGATCAGCCTGCACCGACGTCTTATTTTCCTCCGGCTCCGCCTTCTCCTTCTCCAATTGGGTCGTACGCCTTGTCACACCCTCCTCGATGAGGTCGAGGAGCTTTTGCTCGAGGGAGTTATAGCGCCCCTCCATCTCTATTCTCTTGTTTTTGGCCTCCTTTACCCGAGATGAGAGGCCGACATAGTGCTGAGAGCGAGCGACACTTTGCAGATAAGGAGTAAAAGTTAGTGGACAAACATGCGAAGAAATGAGAAAAAAGAAAGAAAACCATACCTTCAAGGCCAATCGTTGGATCATGTACTCGACAGCGATAGGGTGCGTACTCACCCAATCAAGGTCCTCGCCTGCCTCACACTTGGGTAGGATAAAGGAAGCCAAATCTCTCTTCCCACTTGACTTTAAGTGGAGGAAGGTGGGAAGAGACATGCCGATGAAGGCCTCGCCGGAGAAGCAATCGGAGATGAGGGAGAAGCCATCACGGACTTCCCCTTGTCCCCACCTTCTGAACGCTCCAAGGCCCCATGGGCCCCATCAAGAGGGACGGCATGCGGAACATCCCTCGACGGGCTCTCATTCGAGGGTATGTCCAACACTACCTCTTGTCACTCCTTGTCGATCCCCGTCTTGCGCCTTAACTTCAGCGGCGACGTCACCCCCATCGCGGGGGAGACAGACCGGCCCATAGGAGTAGCCATAGGGATCCTAAGGTCCCTTTCCATTTTTCTCCGGTGCTTGTCAAATCACCCCCTGTCAAAGCCCTCTAAAAAGAAACAAACAAGCAGGTAAGAAAATGAGCAAGGACGAATATAGGACAACAAAGAAACGTTAATGAAAAAACTAACTACCTTGACATCCTTTAGCTTGAGCTTGTTCTCTGCCCTTATTTCGGCCTGGATGTCCGTGAGGGAAGAAGCACCAGTCTTGTTGACTTTCGACGATGAAAACATCAGACTATCCCAACTAGTTTCTGCAGAAACGAAGGATGAGAAAAATCAAGTAAGAAGGGACGAGACAGCCGAGAACTGAAAAAGGAAAGAGACGAAGGTACCCCAGTCCATGCCATCGTTAATCCCATAATGCACCAAGAACTCCTCCTACTTCGCCCACACCCTCTCGGGTATCCAACGGAGGGATATTTTGATGTAGATTTGTGTGCCTTCCTTCCTATACTTGAAGTCTCATGAGAAGAGCTTCAGCGCCGCCATGTCGGAAGACGAGGGTCTGGGATGAGGCTGGTCGTCTAGGCTCGGCACCTTATTCCATTAGGGGTTTTCGTCCAAAATCCCCAATTCCACGGCGCCGATGAAGTAGAAGTTATTTATCTAGTTATGGCTCGTCGTCGGCATCGCCGGGCCAAAAATGTACTCATGTTTCAACTCAAAAAAGAAAAAGTATTTACAGAAGGGTGTGGCTTAGGGCCGTTTTTCAAAAGAGACCACATGCCGAGGGTGGGCTTTATTTTGTGCACTTTACAAAAATGGTGAAAAAAGTAATATGGACCCAAGTAATGGGGAAGAGTTGCGCAGGGGCCAAGTTGTAGGCTTTTAAGAAGAGAAAGGGCAAATGGATGAAGAGGGAGCCTGAAGCCGAACTTGGCGGACATAGAATGAAATGCGACGAGACCCTGGGGGTCCTCGTCCACGGCTTTTCGTCTGGGTCTTGGAGATAGACACGTTCCTTCTCGCCGACCCACAGTAGGAATCTACCCTCGTCCTCCTTTAGGATGAGCCAGTGGCTCGGATAGTTGGAAGGGCTCCCCCTCTCGGCAGCTTTCTCCTCTGTCTTCTTTGCCACCTTCGTCGCTTTCGTCATCCTTCTCGAAATCTTGTCAGGGGAAAGACATGCTACAGTGTCTGCATTGGGATCCATATCAGCGCGAGCTAGCTTGGACAGGGCCCAAAAAAAAGAAAAGAAAATTTTCTTAAACTTACCAACTGGAGAAGCCGAATCTGAACTCTCATATAAGACGAGCCTACGCCTCTTATGAGGTTTCGGCTTGACTGGCTCGGTGGACGATGGATTGCACTCATGTTCGAGATCCTGAAGCACTCTCCAAGCCATTTGCTTGACTCGAGCCATCCTCTGAGCCACATTTTTCCTACGGACGCGTCAAACCTGCACCAATACGGCCGAGCTCGTCGGAGCCGAAGTACTATCATTATTACAATTATTAGTGTTTGTTCCTACAACGTCGGGGTTATTTGCCAGCGGCTTATTACTAACGTCTTTGGGATGAGGGGTTCGAGAGCCAAACAAAAGGTCGGCCCTTTTGTTATTTTCTGCAAGTGCAGGGCCCTCCAATGTGCAGAGGTTATTCACGTCGAGCTCCCGACCCAAGCAGTCCTGAGCCCAGAGAGGGACCTCCCTAGGAACAGGCCCCTTGGCCAAGAAATCCTCATCCTCATGGAGGAGCCAAACGCCTCCATGGTCCTCCCCAGTCTTTCTCTCCCTCCGGGGTTACCTCGACAAAGGCCCCAAGGACGGGATCCCACTCAAAGTTGTCGTTATGGTACATATTTACAAGAAGACAAAAATAGCTGAAAAGACGAGTCGCCGACGAGTGTTGGGGAAGGGATCAACCTTCGAACGGACGAAACGAAGATACTTTCTCTCTCTAGAAATCTTTGCTTCTCTCTCTAGGAATTGTGAAAGCGGAAAGGAGCCAGTGACGAGGGGTGCCCTATATTAATAGGGAAAGGGGGGGAGGGAGACAAAATGTCGCATCGATCAGGCCACGTGTCAAAAGGCCTCTCGACTCCCGCCACGTGTTGAGCATCCCCTCAAGCAGCCTTCTCAAGGCGTGGACGAGAGGGAAGGGGTGACTCTCTGATTGCCTCCTCCACAACCCGAAGATCCCTTCTCTATCCCTCTACTTTCCTTCTTTCGAATCAGGCAAGCCCCTCATCGAACCCAGGGAACGCGCCCAATCTGAGGGAAAAAGTTTGGTCTATTTGCCTTGGGCCTCAATTTGGCCCATGGGCCCTCATCCCAGCCAGGCCCCCTTTTATCGGCCCACTCTTCTTGTCACCCCCGCCTCTTTGCGACCTGCCCTTATTGGTGTCGCTTTGTCTTCCCGTACCTCATCTCTGACCAAGGACGAGACAAAAGTACCTCCCAGATAGGAGCCACAAGAATTCTCCTTTATCCCATCAAAGGACGAAAGGTCTTGACGATGGGATCCCCCAAGAGGACCTTTTAGACAACAGGAGTAGGAAAGGATGAGGGAGTAGCCGACATGGACTCACCACCTCGGCTGAATCGAATGATATATCTCCCTATGAGGGGGGAGAGCATGTTTGGGACATTCCAGAAGATTTCAGAAGCTCCACGTGTGTCGTGCACGTGGTAAAGGACAATTGGCGGCCTTCAACCCCATGTTTTCACCAGGCCTAAGGAGGGAATGTCCACGCGGCGCCTCCTTAATGGACGAGTCGTAACCCTAGCATCACCTAAGGAATATCTTTAAATAGGGGGTATGCATACATTTTAAGAGGTAATGAACGAATGAATGATTTGACATCTGATTGATAGCTCATTACTTCTCCATCTAGAGCATTCAAGTCTTTCCTCTTTCCCAAGAAAGATTTGGTTGTCCTAAAGAGCGGTCTTTTTTCCTCTAGGACCCACTTCCCATTAGGGGCAAGCTAATTTATAAAATTCTGACTGACTTGATCGCCGGAGGACCATTCCCTGGATCACGTTGGGGCCAGTTCACGTGTGTTCACGGTGCACATAACTCTCATTCGACGAGCCACGTCAGCATCATCCTCTTGTCATACAACCGAAGCACTTCTACCCTTTGAGTCTACTAGGGTCCACTCTCCTTACCCAAAAGTACTCAAAAAAACCTACTTTGTAAAATACATCCTCAAACTTTTGGTGATCAAAAAGCGTTAATTTCAAATCTACATGCGTGCTATCTATTTCTTTATAATATGTGCTACTATATTCTTCAATTTAAATCATGTGATTATATTGATATTATTATTAACGTTTATCATTTTACATTAGTCATCCCCGTGTAGTTTGTTGCCATGACCAAATTGGCCCATTCAACGGTGTGCGCGCATGACGTTGTTTTTTCTATATCAACCTTTGGGCTGTGCGTGGGGAAGTTGTAATTGCAAATACTCAAATATAGGAAAGGACTCGATTCTCTTAAACGGGTTTAGATACTCATCATAACCCTAAAAAAAATATGCAACATTTCTGGTTTCTGTATTCGAAAACTTTGGGGACCATAAGACTCAAACAATAACTAATTACGTAATTTGAATATAATGACATTAAGGAACAAAACTAATTGAATAACGTATAATTACATAATTTAAGATTTTAACTACTTTAATAATTCTACTTGCTTCAGATATGAATTTATAGATTTCTAGGTTTAAGAAAAATAGACAAATCAACACAAACTCCAAAATTATCTGGGGTTTTGACTTCACATATTTCACCATTATTCTAGGTCGTACCATACATTATTACATTTTTGTTTTAAAAATAACACATGATTAGGTAAATTAACAATAGTAAAAATTCATAATCAAGGTCAATGAATTGATGCAGGCAGTTTGATTTTCATTATTATTATTTTCATGAACTTTTTTGATAATTGATGAAAGCAAATTATTGTTTAAAGGCAATATATATGTAT
>ONZA01013377.1:15109-27874 GCA_900322205.1 Kewa caespitosa | reverse complement strand
TTACATGAACGAAGAATCAGATTACACTACCTCAGTCTATTTGTTCCTTTAATTTTTGATCGAATTCTTTATGAAAATCCACGATCAGAATTGGTTCACAACGGAATTTCAATCTATAACAACACCATATATTAGATTGGGAGAAAGATTAGAAATATAAATTGACAGAAAGCAAGGATATTGCTTATATGAGTAGGAAGAAGAAAACATCTATTCTACTTCTATCATCGGCTATGGGTTCGAACCTTGGAGGCAATTATGGATAATAATTGCTATGAAAAAAAAAATTTCTTGTCCCCCCTAAATTATTAGGAAACAAAAAATTTGGGGCAAAAGAAAATGCCTTATCAGCAATTTGTTTGTGTGGTGTATTTTTGGAATCCTTACGTCAAGAATTACATAAAAAAAAAAAAAAGAAGAAGTAACTTTCAACAAAGATACAAATTAGGAAGAATTGGTCAACGAAATATGAACTGGAGACTCAACCTCGATGTACCTGAAAATAGTGTTTAGATCCTCTTCATTTTCATTTCTTCCATTTCCTAGTTAAGTAGTAAAAATTATTTATTCATACATATAATTTATATTCTCTACAATTTTAAAATTGTGAAGATGTAATCTTAGCCATTGATTTAGAAAATGGAACTGTCTATTTCTTTTAGGAAATGGAGAGGATCCGAACTTTCTAAAAACATTACCTTTTTGTTACCAAGAGATATATTGGCCACTGTGGACCTTTGTGGAAATGAAATTTGAAATGGGTGACTTGATATGTGATAGGCCAGCAAGTATGGGGTGTATCAAAGTAGTAAAATATTGATCGTTAGGGAGCTAGTGATTCCGAGTGTTAAATATTTCCAAATCAAACATGCTAAGTGATTCATTGTTTGATTGGTTGGTTAAAAGCTAATGAAATTATCACAAAACAGCTAGAAAATATTAAGAATAAAAGGTCCTAGGATTGATTTCACTTAGTCTAGCTACTTGACGCATGTAAATAAAATTTCCTAGCATTTCAAGTCGAATTATTGCAAGGACGGAATAATGCAACCTAAAATCTTCTCTCGAAGTGTAATATTTCAAACTTAATATAAAACTCAACTACCTATTCTCCTGGAGCCAAACTTATGTTAGAGTCATGAAGAACATAAACCATTCTAGAATTTCCAAGTTATTCTAACCTACTCTCGTGATCATTTAAGCTTGATGAATAATCGATTCTCTCGAATATAGATTAATCACCAAAAATAAACATTAAGCGAACAATCATTCAACAACAACGATTCTAATGATTGCTAGTTGCTCTTATCTAATAGAGCATCAAGTAATTCGACCAAGCTACATCAATCCTAGGTATTGAGAAATTAGCTACTCATGGTGAAGGAGCCTAGAACAACAATGGAGTCATGCTAGTATGAAATAAACAATAAACAATAGTAACCATCATCAATTATCTACTAAACAAAATAATAACATAAGAAAATAAACCTATGTAAACAGATGGAAAATAACCAAGAACAACAAATCCAAATCCAAAACCTTGAAATACACTTGAATTCTTCAATCCAAAACAGAGTTTTGATTGTAATGTTAAATATAAACTAACTAGAGAATAATCCTAAAAGTATGTAAACTATGAAATGAAGATAATGAGATATGATTCCAGAGCATTTCTTCAGCTCTTAAAGGGTGAAGAATGTTGAAGAAAAAGTCCATAATAAATGCTTGATCATTACTGACTTTTGAGCTTCATTTTCGACATTTTCTGCAATGAGTTCGAAAAACCTCTACCGATAAAAGTTGTAGCTCTTTTCCTTAGCTTTCCACAACCTTTTGAATCATCTCAATTGAACACTTTATGTGAAAGTTATTATCATAATATCAACAAGGTGTCAAAGTGTCCAGAGTCTACAAATCGAAGTTGTAACTTCTTTCCACATGCATTTACTTCGGTTGTTTCACTTTCTTCTTGAAGTATTCATCAAATATGTATTATTTATCATCAATATCTACTACCTATAACTATAACTTGATTAAAAGGTAGTAATCACATTCTAGTAAGATTAATGTACCTTTTAAGTTCGCAAAAATAATAGAATAGTGCATATATTGAGAGTAAACTTAACGAACATAATGCATATATATCATGTTAATCAAACTTCCCCATGCTAGAACTTTGCTTGTCCCCAAGCAATTGAGATCACAAACATATCATTAATGGAGTTAAAGATTAAGAGATCACCTTGTCATAAAAAAGAACCATGATAAAAATATCAAGGAATGACAACCAATCAAGTTCAATTCATTTTTTAAAACGCGTGTAACTTCCTTACTGAAAACTCATAACACATCATGAAAACGTGGCCCAAAAAACACGTCTTACAAGTGGATCAACCCTCGAATGTAGCACAATCAAGTAATTAGACCCTCAATTTAGTCTGTAAAATTCACACTCATGTGTTTAAGAATATCATTTTAGTGTAGCTTGACTCAATACACATCTCAAAATCATGGCCTACCATAGGCTTACATGTCGATTCACATCTCCTTCGTTAGGAGACCATTGCATAAAATGAGGTCTAGAAACTTTAAGATTGTAATGTACAGCTTGGGGTGAATGGTACGATAATTTCTTTTGGGATGTAGCTATAAAGCCATGGAACTAATGGAGCGAAAAGCACAAATTCACCTCTTGCATTAGGTGAACAAGGCGGGACTCCACTATCAAAAACAATTCCGACAACAATACCAAATGTCATCAAAACTTTCTCACCTAAAACACATCTTTAACTCAAACCTTTCATTGCATACAAGGAAAAATACTTCTTTTTTTTTCAAAATAGAGCTTGTATCAATGAATATCACCCTTCATTTTTCCTCATTTCTTCCATTTTTTCCTTTCTTTTTATTTCTTTTTTTCAATCAAAACTGGAAGAAGTGACTAAAGTAGAACACGAGCCAAATTGGACTTAGATATGATATGCATAAAACACAAACTCCAAGATCAAAGTCAACCACACTCCATTAGGTACATGACATAAGGTATATGTGGTATTTCTAATCAAGATTCTTGTAATGTGGGTCAAGAAAAAATAAGTTGCGCTGAAAAAAGCTCATGAGTGGATTCAATGTTTTGGTAGGCTTATTTGGCTAATGTAGTTTTCATTTTGTGGAAGTCAAATTTAACCTCGTCTACACAATGCTAATGAGGAATTAAAGAATAAAAGAGAAGTAACTTCTCTTTGAGAAGATCAAAAACATCCCCCAAATGTGAATTTTAGAGACCAATAACTTAGAAAGAGTTTCACACACATAAGACTGAGTTTATGTGCGGTCTTTGTGGCTTGAGGTCTCATGGTTCAATTTGTCCATTTAACTCACCTATCAACAATTAAGGGCAGCAACCAACATATCATAATCCATAGGTAGAGCTTCACTTCAGGTTGAATTGACTCGAATTTGACCCGATTCGACCCAAATTTTTATTCGCACCAAACTGACTCGCCGAGTTACTTGACTCGAACCGGATTCGACTCATTAGCCAATAGGTCAGGCTAAGGTTGAAAATTCTCAACTCGTGATTCGACTCAACTAGAATCATTTGCCTGACTTTTTTCGACTCGACTCGCATGCCAACTCAACTCGACCCGACTCATGTACCAACCCAGCCCAACCCGACTTGCTAACTCAACCCAACCTAACTCGTTAACCCAACTCAATACGGCTTGCGAGCTGACTCGCGATTCAACTCGCCAGCCGACTCGCCAGCCTACTCATTTCAACCTTGTTATCACAATTCGTGGTTAAAATTTAATTAATATCATAAAAATTCATTGTTAATTTATTTCCTTTTGGAATAAAGTTTTATTGTTACTATCTAATATGTATAGCTCCTTTTGTTATTAAATTCAAATTTCTATTGAATTCTATAGTAAATAATAATAGTAATAATATTCATTATAATATCTTTCAATATCAAAATGTATACTTTTAAAAAAGCTTATAACAANTCAATGATAAAATTTGTAGGTAGGTAAATTTAGTATGATAGACTTTGATGATTGAATTTTCACATTTTGGAGGTGTATGTATTTGTTTCAAGACAATTTATGCATGGAATAAATTTTTCAATTTTGATAAATATTTTGTTTTGGCTTGGAAAGTGCCAAACACCATTTTGAACCGAATCTGGTTGATTCGAAATGGACTCAGGTTTGATTCGAATTTAACTCGCCTCGATTCCAGTTCGACTCGAACTTGAATCTTGTTTTGAGTTGCTTTTTGAGTTGTATTTGAATCGTTTTTAACTCTTCCCGAACTCGCCCTGACTCATGTTAGTAGAATGCGAGTCAAGCTTACGTTAACCATTTCTTGACCTGACTCGAACTCGACTCGATTCGTCCGCTAAATGAGTCGAGTCAAGTTCAATTAAATTTTAACTCGACTCGTTTTTACTCGCACCGACTCGTCCCGAGTGAAGCTCTATCCATAGGTCACAAATGCAATCATGTTATGAGATTCATAGACAAATTATTTTAGCACAAATTGGTGGGTCACAATCCTCAATATGTCAGCAAAATTATTTCAATCATCATCAAAAAAGATTATTTCTTCTTTGTTTTTTTTTTTCAAAGCAATAATAATGAAATATTAATTGCTTATCCAGCCTAAATGTAATGCAATCTATTCTAAAAATGGATGATATGCTAAGATAATGCAAGTCATACGAAAGTTACCGCTGTCCCGTGCTACAATCATACATTGTCTGCAATGTATTTAAATATTGGAAGGGTTAAGAAAACGGTAAAAAAAACTCACAAAGGCTATCCGACATGAGCCATTGTTGTCTTTGCTCATCCATGATGGCGTGAAGTAGAGCATGGATACTAAAATCAGTAAGCACTCGACGAGAAGATGGGAGCTCAATCCTACCCAAAAGAGCGAGGCAAAGCATCTATGGTGACGAGTCGTGAGGACACACCAAGTTTTTGGAGTGGCAGATAGAAGTACTAGTAGGTTTTGGAACGTGAATGATTTGACTATCATGGTACCGCAACAAATAAATTCCATCAACCATCTTAATGACGTGCATAGAGACAGGCGTCGCAAGATAAGGGCACAAAGACCCGACAACTATGGGCAATCTCGATACATCATGACCCAATTGAATAGCAAGGGCGCTTATGAGACCACCAATGACTATATCACCTGACTCACTCTCGGCCACAAAACCATATGTTTCGCTAAGTAACGCCGCAACATGAGCTTGCAATCATTCACGCCTTCTCATAAGTAAGTAAGTCATCACTACGTACCCCTTTTTTCTGCATCTGTCGAAAAATGGTGTGTGCCAACATTTGGTAAACATAGCGAAGGCACAGATTGAAAATTGATGAGGCTTAGGCGGTCCGACCCTCGTATTGAATCACATTACAAATTTGAGTCCAAAAACAGTGGGAATGACACGTGGTACTATGAAAACCATAAGAGTTATCCGTGGGCAATCCAAATGTGGCACAAAACTCAGAAAGTTCCAAATCACGTCTTATCCGACAATCGAAATCAAATGTTACCCTTCTCACTCAACAAACTAACAGTTAGTAAGCTCAAAAACTCACGAGTTAACCGCTCGGTGGCCAAAAGCTTGCACTACCAAAAAAATAAAATTAGAAAAATAAAAATAAAAATAAAAGAAAGAAAAAGAAAAAAATTATTAGCGTTGAGACTAATTCATCTCGCTAATTCAGACACATCCAACGCTAAACGTGTTTAGCATCCGAATTAGTGATGGATTAGTCTGTCACTAAATGGTTGGTTGGAATTTTAAATAGCGTCCGAAATAGAGAATATTGGTCGCCAATTAGCGACTGAAGTTCAATCCGTCGTTGAATTTTAATTGTTGCGTTCGAATGCGTAATCCGTCGCTACGATTAGCTACCAAATTTTGAATTCTGTAGCTAAATAAGCTACTTAATTAGGAATTTGGTAGCTAATTTTAGCTACGGAAATTAGAATTTGGTAGCTAATTTAGCTACTGAATTTTAGATTCGATAGCTAATTTAACTACCAAATTTTAGATTTGGTAGCTAATTCTTGCAACCCGTACTAAAAAAAATAAAAAAATAGGCATGCACTCAAGAAGAGCCCATCACATGAATGCACCTAGGAGGAATCGTACACATGACATGCTACACAATTCGAAGGATAACATACCATTAGCATACCGCCAGGCGAAGCAAGGGACTTTTTGTCTACTTTGAACATAATAATTTTAAACTACTCACATGCTCGAAATTCGACGACCTAAAAACATAAAATTCGACGCTTAGACATAGTGACGAAAAGTGTATACGATCTCTAATTAGCTACAAAAAAAAAAATATTTTGGTCGCTAGTTAGCAACAGAAGTTTTTTTTTTTTTTTTTTTTTTATTTGCGGTTGCTAATTTGTTACGGATCAATTGAAGCATATAAGAGTTGTCAAACAAAGTTGTTCAACTAGCCAACCAACATCGTCATACAAACCCAAGGTACCTAAACAATCCTTGTCAATACACTGAGTTTGAACAACCTTTCTAGTATCGAAGTGCGAGAACTTTGTCTAATGTTAATCATTTGCAAAAGTAATACCCAATGTGTTTATGGGGTCGGGTTAGCTTTCTTAGTCGGTGCTTACTTAGCAGTATGAGCCGTAGGTCGTCGTGGCTGGGTCATCAAAGTTGTTGAAAACTCACTGCCTCTTGACTTCAGCAACATGATAGAGTAAGTCAACCAGAGGGACTCAGTCCCGCTAGAGAAACTGATTGGAGAAACATAAGTAGACCCCGAGAGAGGGATAAGATCCACACAACTTGGGTCCGTGGGGTGATGGAAACAAGGGCTAGTTTAGTACTGAGAAGGTTGGGGGTTCTAGGATAGTTAGGGCTACGTTTGGGGTGGAGGATGTGGGACAATGAGATGGGGTTGTCGTTGCAGTTCGTGTTGGAGAGGCGTGAGACACAGGAGGTGGGGGGTGTATTCTACGTGGGGGATGGCAGACGGGGTGTGGTGGGTGGTTAGTGAGGGGCTCTTTACGAGTGGTTTGGGTGGTTTTTTTGGTTTGGTTAGCTGCGAGGCTGGGGACATAGGGACTTGTGGGGGTCAGTTTTCGAGTGGGAGAGAGAGATGGGGTCAACGTTTATGGGGGTGATGGGGTTGTGGGTGGGATGGGCGGTTACCAGCCGGCTGCGGTGAGGCTGGGTAAGGTGGTGGCTGGTTTTGAGGAACCTGGGAAGTTAGGGGTTCTGAGAGTATGATGTCGGGGTGGTGGGGGATATAGAAGGAGGAGCGGGTCTGGGAGTGGGGTCGGTGACGTTGGTCTAGGGGTGGGTGGTTGTTGTCGGCGAGCTAAAACAGAGGGCGAGGGAATGGCTGAGGATGGTCTTGGTGGGTGGTGGGTATATTTGAGGGCGTGTAGTGAGAAAGCGAGAAGGGTTTTCCTGGTTTTTCTAATTTTTTTTTTGTTTTCTGTTTTATTTTTGAAATCATATTTATGGTGATAGCTATAGAGAGCATGGACCATGCAAAAATGCACGGTTAAACCGTGCACTATACTGACTGTTGCTATTGTCCCACTTCAAAAGCGTATGGTCATTCTAAAGAGCACCTTTAATCCGTGCATCATACTGATCCTAACATCATTTTAATCGTTTTGAAGCATGACCACGCTATTGTGAACCGTCAACCCATGTGCTTGGCTGCTTTGATCATTTTGTATTGATTTTTCTCATTCCCATAATAAAACATTTATTCCTACAGAAATAAAATAAAAATGAAGTGAAATTAAAAATAAGACAAACTAAAAAAATTCATCTTTTTAAACAACCCTTTTAAAAACGAGAAATAGAAAAATAAATGAATTTAAAAGGAAAAGAAAATACTTGGGTTGCCTCCCAAAAATCTCTCTTTTTAGGTTGAGAGCTTGACCCAATGACGTTGTCATGTGAGTGGAGTGTTGGAAAAGGTAGACTCGACGCTTACAACTACGGGATCGCCTGGTTTGTAAGGCTTAAGATGGTGTCCGGTGACCATGAATGTTTCCACATCATCTCTCAGCGGGCTAACCCCAATGGCACCATAGGGGAAAATGAAAACCACTTGAAAGAGCCAGACCATCATGAGTTGAGCTTACCCAGAAAGAGTTTGAGCCGAGAATTGAATAGCAACACCAAGTCGCCTTCCCGAATTTTTCTCCGAATGATATTCTTATCGTGCCACCTCTTTGTTTTCTCCTTCTAAATGCGAGATCTTTCATAAGCATCGAGTCTTAATTATTCAAGTTTATTGAATAGGAGGACTATAAGGGCCACGATCCTCTTGCGGGTGGCGGAAGGCTTTGTGCGCGTTCCCTACGAAAAAGTGCATGTTTTGGGGTTTAAGTTATGTTTTGTCATTTCGTTGTTTTAAAATGCTAAATGGCACAAATGTGGTGCTTTTGAGTAGCCACTTTTGTTTTTTTAGGAAAACCAAGAAATCACTCTTTTTATACTCCCTGAGAAGTACTTTGACTCCTCAATCTTACGACAAAAGTCTAAGTTCGGAAGTAAATATACAATTTATATGTGGAATGCATCCAAATCACCCGTTTTACAACAGCCACTACTCATAATTTAGGAAATTTATTTAAAGTTATTTGGTTCCATGCAAGTTATTTTTATCCTAATTGTTGATCTAAGTTATGTTTAATCTTTCATTTAGGTGGTCACTTTAAACATGCATCCGTATTAGTTCAATTTGTCCAAGAACAAAGTAAAGCAAAATGAAATACATTACAATGTCCTCAGGGAGCGGGGAACTTCCGAATGAGCAAGTTTACATCAAAAGAAAATAAATAAAAATAAACCAAAATAAAGTATGAGTCATTGAATGAAAGAAATAAAGAATCAAAGAAAATAATGTTGCAATTATGATTATCTTAAAATTTACGATGTAAAACAAAAGAAAATCAAAATAAATGAAATGAAATAAAAATTACAAAAAGAAGAATATGAGTCATTTAATCAAAGAAAATAATATTGGGACTATCATTTTCTCTAAATTCATTAAATAAAAAAAATGAACAAGATAAAACGAATCAATGAGCTCTTGGTGATTTGTAGTTTAGAACTTCGATAACATGACAAAATGTGGAAAAAGTAAGCAAAATGTGTTTAGACAGAATCTGGTTGCTGTATTGTGTTGTCATTTTGTTTCCGCATGGGGACTTTACATTGGTAGATTTTCCCCATTTGACGGAGCTCAAATTTAATGCACCAGTGGCCAGTGAATATGGCCAAATTTGCTAGCACTGGAATAAATTTTCGTAAATTTGTTGAAAAATAAAATGAGGCCTGAAGATGCCGCCATGACAACTCAACAGACAACAACTCTGGTGGAAATTTATTTCATAGCCCAGCATATTCGCTGATTGTCCAGCAATTTGTAAAACAATCACTGCATTTTCAGTAATTTTGTGCATATTTGCTGGTCTTTGCCCTTCTTCGCGCGTTAAATCGTAGCTTTGCTTGGGGCGCAAGTTCATTAGATCTTAAGGGTGATTCGTTTTGACGTTTTGCCCTTAGACTCCATATAAGCTCAGGTTTGTAGGTCCGCATGATAAATAGTTCATTAGGTCATAGGGGTGACACTAAATAAATGTCTAAGGAGACCCCACTTTGACCGAGGCACATAGTGGCGAAGGCGAAAGTACTTATATTTTTTCAAGTGTTGAATGCACTAACATACTGTATGGGTACCTACAAGAGTATTTAATTTAGGGTACTGTCTCGTATCCTTCGCAAAGGATAGTATTGTTGACTCGGGACAACAATAGTAGCATGTCAACATTTATTGACGTCTTAGGTCAAGAAGTTGTTTATGGGAGGCTTTTATTGACTTCTTGGGGGTCAAAAAAGATATTGGGTGGAATTTATCGACTTCTTGAGGTCCAAAATAATTTATGTAGGAGTTTATCAAATTCTTGTGGTTGAAATTAATGTTTCTAGTAGTTTATCGACTTCCTGGGGTTGAAAATAATTTTTGTAGGAATTTATTGACTTCCTAAGGTCAGAAATAATTTTTGGAGGAATTTATTGACTTCCTAAGGTCTGGAAGAATAATTTTATAGGCTTTATTGTCTGCCCGAGTTAGACGAATAGTTATATAGACTTTTACTGACTGCCTGAGTCAGACAAATAGTTATATAGGCTTTTATTAACTGCCTAAGTCAGAAAAAAAAAATTTTACAGACATTTATTTGACCGCTTGGGTAAGAATCATATTTTGGACTTGTATGAGTCGAAGTGGGTTGTGCTTGCTTTTTACTGCGTACGATATCGCAACTTATAGCTATAGTTCAAATAGATAAATCTAACCCGTTAGGCAAAAGGCTTTTTCAACATAAAATGGCCTGGGATCCAAAAAATATGGTGATATTCACTGGATGCACATCAAAAATGCCTATATTCGCTGGGTGCCTAGCGAATTTTCTGCATAATCGATGGGAAGCCATTTTAAGTCGTGAAATAGAATGTTTCTAGACTTCATTTCAATAGTGCCCAATTCGAAACTCTCACTTTTTGTCTTGCTTTTCATCTTTCCACGACTTAAAGTCTCTATCACCTACAAACCAAAACTTGTTTTCTTCCTTCCTAAGCTTGAATCCAATATCCTGAGCTGGAAATTTTCGTTCTTTGCAACTGCTTTGCTTACTTTGGGTGTATTTTTACTTGAAAACAAAAATGGGATTCATACTCAATTTTCTCTTGGTTTTTGTATCAATGATGGTTTTGGAGGCCCCTAATGATGGGAAAGGCGACGAGGAGGCTTGGGAGGAGCCCACTCACTACGTTTTCCGTGGTTATCTTAGGGGTGCCCTGAGATACTTGCGCATGAGGACTAGGAGCGAGCTTCGGGTTGGAATTAGTTTGCCTGGCATGAGTGGCACTCAAATGTTCAATGGAACCCTCCAAATCTCATCTTTGATCCCAACTAGCGTTTTTCCTACCGAGCTAACCATCAAGCGGTAAGTGCCATAATCTCGTATTATTTATGAAGTTTGAGATTTTGTAGTGGCTTGGTGTTAAATTGTGAAGTGTGGGGATGTTATATATGGTGTACATATGTTGTTTTGTTGATGAATGGGTGTTGTTTTTGTTGAATTTTGCAAATTCACGTGGTTGTGAACTATGCAAGCCAAGTGTTCGACAAAATGCCAATGAGAGATTTTATCAATTTCTTGTTATGGAATGCACTCGGTATGGATTGTATAATGTTCACGACACTAGAAAATGACAAATTAATCTTAAAAATTGAAACTTTGTAGTCTTAGAAAGTATTTTTCCTGCCATATTTGTTTTGTTCGGTAAACTGCCAACTGCTCGTTTTTATGTTCATAGGTTCACTTGTGTGTTGTACATGATTGTGTAGCAATTGTTCTTGTGCTTGTTTTTCCAAGCTATGTCGGTGATTTTGTTCGTTATCTTCTCATAGGAGGAGATGACAAACATTTGGGGTTACGCTAGTCTCGGTGAGGTTGTAGGCGTCTATAACTCACTGATTAGGGCATTTGGCTACACTTTTGCACTTCACTTTGATGAGACAGAGTTTGCCCCTTGATCAGTTCACTTTTTGGTTGCTAGTACGTGAACCTCTCGGTTGTGCGGTCTCTCATCGAGCGCTTTTGGGATACGACCAACACTTTCCATCTCCCTATGGGTGAGATGAGGATTATGCCATTTGAATTTGGATTGTTAAGTGGCATAGGCTTTGTAGACGAGCCCGTTCCCTTCAACAAGGATTATTACTTAGCTCGGGAAACGCTTTTAGCCATGTTCGGAGATGCTTTCATATGACTGTTGCCCCCCAATGAAAGCAATGTACACTATACTACCTGCAAAACTTTTCTAATGAAGCACCTCGAGGAAATCTCATTTGACCAGGCCGTGCAGTTTATCTCTTGTCTCGCACAGTGTTTGCAGACAAGGGTAGTTGTATCTAGTTCTTCTACATGCCTGCCATTGGGATCATAAAAAGGATCCGGGACTACAACTGGGGCGCTTGATGTTATTTGACCCCAGTGAAGTACTTGCGGCAGGGTTGCCATTAGGTCAAGAACAAGGACATTCTGTTGGGCGGTTTCTGGAAAGTGATCGAGGTATTGCCTCACTTCAATCTTTCTTTTACCTTGTATCTTGTTGTTTCCCTTGATTGATCTCATTTTCTAACTTTTTTTTCTTCGCAAGTATGGTTCTACTAGCACTTTTTCTATTTTTGGCCCCATATGTGAGCAGCCTCGAGTCTTTCCCATTGTACCTCGCTGCACCAAGACCTATCGCAGTTCTGCAAGCGAACTTTCCGTACCGAGTCAACAACGCGTGCTGAACGAGTTGGTCGCGCTTCTGGTATACATGTAATGCATGTATTTTATTTACTCCATTTATTATGCATTTTTGTATTTTTTGTTTTCTCATACTTTTTTTTTTTTGTAGTTTTCTTATTCCCGGTGTGGGAGTGCGAGTGGCGCCCCTGCTGGGGTTCGCTAGGGGTGGCAAACAGGTCGGTTGTGTCGGGTTCGTTTTCATGTCGAGATTAAACGGGTTGGAGAACCCCCAACCCAAAATCGACCCAATTATTAAACGGGTCAGGAACTCACGACCTAACCAAACCCAATTAATAAATGGGTCAACCTGAAAATGACCCATTTACTGCTTAACTTTTACTTCATATTAATTTTTAGTTAAAAAAAAAA